>BRDA01018001.1:23629-61205 GCA_036984385.1 Crenuchus spilurus | reverse complement strand
ATATTGACATTTGCCATCTCCACATCATTGCATTCAGTTTTTATTCACAATTTGTTTAGTGTCCCAACTTTTTTGGAATCCGGTTTGTACATGGGTATGCTGACCAGGGGTGGATTTGGAAGTTCTGGGGCCCCAAGCAATATCATGTCTGGGGACTCTGATCAAACTAATTATGTTTATGGTTATGGTGCAGTACAGGTTTAAACATAAATTATTATTATTGATTATTAATAAATATAAATTATTATACATACATTTTAAACATTACTTAAACATCATTATTTATAATGTTTTATTAGGAATTACTAGTTACTATTAATAATATACTAATAATAATTATAATCATTATTAGTAGTATTATTAATAAAATAAAATATTGATCATTAATAAAATATTAATTATTAAATAGTAATAAACTGTTAAAATAATGTAATATAAAATTATCAACCAATTCTGTGTTACACCTTGATAATCAACTTCACTCCAATTCATTAGCAGCAATTTTATACTTATGTTTGGACTGTATAGTCAATAGACCTCATTTACATATAATTATACCTAATTTTTGAGTAAATATAAGCAGAAATTCTGAATTAATTAAACAATAGTTTAACTTCGAGATTCACGCACACACACACAGATTCTAATGTTAATGGATTTTAATATGAAACCTTTGATATTAAAATACGTCTCTCTGATATGAAACAGGCAGAACAAACGTACATGTTAACAACTTACAGCAGGTGAACACAGACTACTGCCCAAATCAAAACCGCGACCCTGATAAGGATTAAGCAGGTGTGATAATGGATGGATGGATGGTTTGCAAGTCCAGACACTGATGGAGTGACTGCTGGGATGGCCAATCACACATTAGCAAGAAACGGCAGAGCCAATCGATGAGCTTGTGGGCGGTCTAAAGAGAAATAGGCTTCATACTGAATGGTTGTTTTTTGCTTGGTCCTAGTGCTCAACCCGTCTCTTTTTAATATAGCGTAACACTGATTTTGGTCTGAAAAATCAGCAGAGAACCTTTTGGCCAGCAGGGGGTCCCCTGATCTCCGGGGCCCCAAGCAATTGCGTTGTTTGCATGTTGGTCAAATCCGCCACTGATGCTGACGACTACCGGGCAAATGAATGATAACTGGGATGATAACCAAATTGTATGATGGTTTCACGTGTATTTTTTAGTTTAGTGGTAGTAACTTCAGGCTCCTGCAGATGGTGTTGTATGAGGTTGATGTGGTTATAAATACCTGAAAGGTGTACAAGGAGATTCATAGATTGAGAAGAGGTGATTCAGTGCAGTGAATGTCTTGATTGATGTGTGGAAAATGGGTGACAAAGCAGAGGTTATTGACTGGCAAAAAGGAGTGATTATATTTGCCAGCCAAAGGCCATAGTGTGAAGGAAGTAACTGAATTTGCAGATGTATTGAAGTGTACAGTCATATGAGCCTACCAGCAGGGGTAAAAACCTCAATCTACAAGAAATCCCTAAAGACTTATTTATAATTATAGTCTGGAATTATAAGGATACATTGTCATTGAAATGTGTCTTATCCTAAAATTACATTAACAGAACTAGAAATACAATAGCAGGTGCTTAACCAAGCACATCATATTTGATACATAGTTGAATATATATATATATATATATATTCGAAAGAAACGATGTATAAAATCATTTTTTATTTTATTTATTTCATTTATTTATTTTTATTAATTAATTAATTAATTATTTTTTTATAATTTATCATCCACCCATCTATCCATTCATCCATCCATTATTGTATCTGCTTAATCCTGATCAGGGTTGATTGTATCAAATATGACACAAAAACTCGTATACAATAATCAAATGTGACACAAATATATATATATATATATATATATATATAAAACACTATCATTAAGATTACATCTAATCCAATCCACTTTACACTTTGTGCATGATTCACTATAAGGAATACAGTTACTTCAAACAGAATTCCTAGTAGATCATCTTAGTGTTATTCATATCACCACAGATGGATACTGGGGTGATCAGGTGGTTGTTTGTTGGTGTTGTTTTTTTCCACACCAGGTTCTTCTGAATAGAATAAAACTGTGTGAGTTTGAGGCATCACTGCATTAAGGCTTTAATAAAGAGTAGGAGGACTGAAGATGAAAACTTGCTCATGCTTTCTTTTACTGAAAAAAACAAGCTGATCTCTCACAACATACGTTCACACTGCTTCATAATAATGCTGTTGCACATTTATAATAAGCTCCTTGAACAGATGAGCAGCCCACTCACAGTCTATGCTGTGAGTTCAGCGAGTTCACTTCACTTGTACTTCACTGCTCTCTATCAATCTTTAATGCCTCTGAATCCAGGAATGCTCAGACTCCTGCGTCACTCATTAGGCTGTGATTTTGTTGACAAATGCAGATGCAGGGTCTGTCTATTTATCGTCTGTTGCTTTTTGAAGCCACTCGCCTGCTTCTGGGGTCGTCGCTTCACAGAAGCCGTCGGCTGGTAATCAGATTCAAGGTGCACACAATCTTGTGAGGCTGTTCCACACAGATGAATAGTAAGGATGGGTGATGTCACTCAATCTTGATTTGATACCAGTACACTGATAGCACAACCAATCCTGATAGGTTTTAAAAAACAGTCTCATTGTACACATAATAACCACAGGGAATTATTTAGGATTTCTGCAATGAAAACTGGAGATTTGAAAGCCTTTACTTTAAGATTCAATAAACTGGAACATACACTGATTGTTACAGTGAAGTCATGCTATGTAGCTCACCATTATACAACATTCACTTTCTCTCTTGTTGCCATTTGTAGTTATATGTGCTTGTATTACATGTATTTATCTCATAAACATTACTACATTGTATTAATTTACCACAATCATGTAATTTTTTATGTTTTCATAATCAAAGACACATTTTCTTTTCATATACTGTTTGATGCTATGAGCAGTACAGTATGTAGCACAGGTCCATTGTGCCAACAGGAACCCCAGAAATTTGTATGATTTTTTGATCATCCATGTCAATAACAGCAGAGACAAAAATGTATGAAACCATCAATAGTAGCTTTGCTTCCAAAAAATGAAGAAAACTACATAAAAGAGTTATGCACTTATCAAATAAACACATACACATTATTTTTATTCAGGCTATATGGAAAATATAGTGACTTCCTTTGTATAAAGACGTACATAAATGATATAGTGAGAAAAATTATTTCTGTAAACAAAAAAAGGCTATACAGTGGTAACCCTACTTACGAGCATCCCTACTAACGAGTATTCCAGGTAACGAGTTGAGATCTCGGAATATTTTTGTTCCAAGTAATTAGTAAAATTCCAAGTAACGAGTAGTGTATTTCTTCAAGAATGCCAAACCGCTAGGGGCGCTGTGGTCGTAACATCCCCTAGATGCTAGCGTGGAAGAAGAGGTCAGTCATTACCTTTGACAGCTGTTCAGTGAAAGTGAAAGTGCTAGTGAAAGCGACGCTAAGGTAGCAAAAGGTAGTGAACAAGAAAGTTTTACTTTTACTTTTCATATGATAAGTGTAACCATGCCATACACGTACGCCCGTCCTCCTGTCCTCCTTAGCTGCCAGCCTACACGTGTCGTCGCCGTCTCGTTTATTTTTTTAAAAACCCATAAAAACACATTATTTAGCATATTAAAGTATACTGTATATTGGCCGGCTGACACAGATTAATCAGTTTTACATGTATTCTTATGGGGAAAATGCATCCAGCTAACGAGCAAACCAGCTAACGAGCATTCCAGCTAATGAGCTTGGCTCCTGCATGGATTAAACTCGTAAGTAGGGTTACCACTGTATGCTTAAAATTAATCTAAAGTATATGACAGTTTACCTGTTTGAATTCAAGTCAAATGAGAAATATGCTCAAAGAAAGAATGTGGTATAGTCCTGAAGTCAATTGTCATGATCAGACATTATTGATACTTCATTATTGTATTGTTTATATTCTATTATTAGAGGCAGCTGTGGCTTGGAGGTTAGGGATCTGGACTTGTGACCGGCCTTGTATTGCCGGTTCAATCCCTGATCAGTGCTCTTGAGCAAGGAACATAACCTAACTAATGTGCCCTTAAGCAAGGCACCTAGCTGCTCCCCAGGTGCCGTGGATAGGGCTGCCCATCACTTTGGGCACATGTTCTCACAGCCTAATGTGTTCACTAGTGTGTGTTTCATTACATAGATGGGTTAAATGTGGAGGTCAAATTCTATTATGTGCAAATCACATTGGCATCTAATCCAATCTAATTATTTCAATCTAATTAGTTCAAACCAAACAAGGCAAGTGTACTGGTTTTGGGAAGGAAAATGATTTCTTTATGTAGGCAGATCAATCACCTCTTCTGACTCCTTTTAACTGTTTGTCCTTGACAAATCTCATCACTGTTTATGATATGGATGAAGATACACAGTCCCTGTGATGAAAATCAGATGTCACAGAGAGAGAGAGAGAGAGAGAGAGAGAGAGAATGGGGTCATATGAGTTTCACCTCCCCCCCATTCTCTCTCTCTCTCTCTCTCTCTCTCTCTCTATCTATCTCTCTCTTTCTATGACTATCTCCATTTTTTCTCTTTTTCTCTAACCAATCCCCTCTAGTTCCTGTTCTGACTCAGTCTTAGGTCCATGAGTTCATTGAATACAAGCACTGACAGCCCAAACGCCTTGCTGTTTTTTTTTTTTCTCTCCCTTCACCGCATTAATTCCATCTTTTTTTCCCCTTTGCGTTTGCTTCTGTGCCATTGCAGCTAAAAAGCCTCATCCCCAAGCCAGGGCCCTTCTGTATCCAAAAAAACATCACGGCAGCGGGATGGTGTCAGCTCTTATTACCATGGTAACAAGCATCAGAACTTTTAAGCATCAACCTCATTGTGAATGTGTCCAATCATGTTCAAGCAAAAATCCACCAACACATATCAGCTGTTGGGTGCTTTCTCTCTGCTTATTTTCTGTCTATCCCTATGTCTCTCTCCCTCTTTCTTTCTCTTTTTGTCTATCCCTAAGTCTCTCTTCTTCTCTCTCTCTGTCTCTCTCTCTGTCTCTCTCTCTCTCTCTCTCTCTCTCTCTCTCTCTCTCTCTCTCTCTCTCTCTCTCTCTTTCTCTCTCTCATATGCTTCTTTCCCTCTGTCTGTCTGTCTGTCAATTCACCTCTCTCTTTCTTTCTAACCCTGTTTTGCTCCCTCTGCCTGTCTGTCTATCCTTCTCTCTCTGTCTCTCTCCCTCTTTTTCTGTCTATCACTGTCTCTCTTCCTCTGTCCGTCTATCCTTCTCTCTATTTCTATCTCTCTCTTTCTCTCTCTGTGTCTTTCCACCCCCACCTTTCTGTGACTCAGCTTCTCACACTCCACCAAATCTGGATGAAATGATGAAACAGAAATGAGTGGCAGTATGTGTTGGTGTTTGGGTGTGTGTGTGTGTGTGTGTGTGTGTGTGTGTGTGTGTGTGTGTGTGCATGTTCCCCTGAGAATGAGTAGCAGAAGGTAGAGGAGATGAAGATAAAAAAAGAAAAGAGGAGTCACTCCAGCCTTGGGGGAGAGCAGGTTCAAGTTAGGCTACACCAAAAATGTCAGTGTACCTACTTTTTTCTGTATCCTCTTCTTCACACCCACAGCTTCTGTATGACCTGAACCTGCTCAGACACCACCAGCTGCTCTGTAGAGAGTGCTCCTCTACCCAAGCCCTGCGCCTCACAGCCAGTTCAGTTTGTGCTGACCTACTTTCTGTTTTGTTGCTTATGTGATAAGGCTCCTAGATATGGTTATTTGGGCCCGACACTGATGCGGTTCTTCTGAGGTGAAGGCAGAGAGGGGAGGGTGGAGGCGAGCGGCGCACGGAGAGGAGAGAGGGAGGGTGAAAAAAAAGAAGAACAAAGCGAGTGACTTTTCTTAAAGAGCAAGCCAACATGCTGCTGGCGCACTCCTCTGAACGTCGGCTCAGAAATGTTGCAGTCTACAGACATCAGCTCTCAACTTACAATTAGAGCAGCATTCCAGCATGAACCAGCTATTATATACTCGCAAAAAAGAAGATACACTATATGTCCAAATGTTTGTGGACACCCCTTCTAATGAATGCATTCATGTAGAGAAGTACTGCCAATAGAATATGACTCTCTGGAGCAGATAACCATTAATATATTAGCACCAATCCTAATGCCAGGTGTGGGCTAGAGGTGTACAAAGCCCCCCAGCACTGAACTGTGAAACTATGTTCTCTGGAACAATAGTGTTCCATCCAGTACTGTTGGCATGAACTGGGAAGTTGGGGATGAGGTATGGTGGTGATCATCCAACATCCTAACCTCACTAAGGCTCTTGTTGCTGAATGTAATTAAATCAATCCAGCTACGCTTCAAAATCTCCCTGGAAAGTAGAGACAACAAAAGCCGGAGAAACAGTGAATGAGTATGTGTCCCAATACTTTTGTCCATAAAGAATATCATGCTGTAGTAGAACAGTAACCACAGAACCTATCCATGAGCCTTTTTGTAAATTATATGAGTGTAAGCATCCGTTTTGAAGTTGAAATGATGCTAAAGATCTAAACCACGTCGACTTTTACCCTGCTGAGGAATTAAGGCGATTAAAGACCAGAAGAAGGGAAAAAGAAAGAGAAAGAAGGAATAATGTCTCGATGTGAATTCTGCCCAAGCTTGGAATAGCAACAGTGATGGTCTGTGTAAGTTATTCTTAACCAGAGGAGCCTCAGGACATGAAAGGACAACAGTCACCAGACTAAACTCCAGACAACAACCTTTCTCTTATCATTAATAGCTCTCACTTCAGGCAGCTTTTGGCTGCAGTTGTGTTCAGTATTATTAGTATGTCCACACTGTAGCCATTACCCAAGTGCCTGAACCACAAAACCAAGCTTAACAAATAAAACTTTTGATCTGGTAATTCACCAAGTCTTTAAATGTGTGCTCTGTGGTACATTCACTAGCAGGATTATAACATGCTCAAAGCCATATTGTGCAACGTTTTCCTGAAAAACTGTTTCTAGAATTTAGTGTTAGAATGGTGCAGATGTTCTAGAGCATCTCCAAGAATCAGAATATTGTAAAATATTTGAATTCATGAATTAATTCAAAAACTGTTGTGTTTTGATTTGTTATGTATTTTGATTCGATTTAACCATTTAATATCTTACATTAAAAACATTATTTTCTACAATGGAAAGCAATGCATATTATAAAAACAGAAACCAACACAAAAAGTCTCTTAATTTTTTAATGTTCATTATAAGTAAAGTTACGTATTTCAAGCCTTTTTTGTGTTAATGTTGATATTGCTTGGATAGTCATTTAGTCAAATTCTAAATGAAATATTGTAATAATTACAGATTCTAGATTTCTGGTTTTCATGAGCTATAAATCATTCTGGGGTGCGTTTCCCGAAAGCGATTGAACTTATCGATTTACGAACAACTTTAAGAACGTCGTAACTTTAAGAACACTGTTTCCGACTGTTTCCCAAAAGCCTTCTTATCTTCCAAACTTACGAACGAGTCCCTAAGTAGCACTTAGTTGACTCCACCCTCGTGTCTGCGTCAAATAGGCTCGGCCAGTCGAAAATTTAACCACCGATTTACATACATTTCTTTATTATTAAGCCACAAACGTATCGTTATGTAAACAATAATTATAAAACCAAATATCAAAAAAGTATTTACTCTACATACATGCAAAAGAAATAAAAACATTTCAATTGCAGTTGCTGTCCATCACATGCCAAGCCTACCTATAAAGAGGCAAATCCTCTTGGTTACACATGATTAATCAGTGAATTTGATTGGTTAAGAGTTGACAAGCTTAGTAGGCTAATTTGTACCCATTGCTTGGGACACAATATATTAATTTACTACTACAACTGTTACACTGGAAAAACCCCACTGCATTTATGTAATTTATATGTGTATATCAATAAATAATATATTGTAATTTAAGCAATCTTAGTTTTTTTATTTTCTGAAAGCAGTAATTTCAGCTTAATAAGTACATGTATGTGCAGTACTGAACTAAGGACGCTGACTCTAATTTACGTGACGCAATTACGCTTTCAAAAGAAAATTAAAATGTTCATGAATTCTTGTTTAATACACGCGTGTGCTGTGTTGTGTTTTTCAAAGGATGATCAGCGGCCTCTTTCGTTTTTCAGACAGAACTGAATGTGAACTTCATGTTAAGAACAACTTAGCGAGTTACGAGAGGGTCAGACCACTCGTAGATTTACGAACGAGTTTAAGTACAATGTGGGTTACGAAGGCTTTCGGGAAACACTCATAAATTTAAGAATGTTCGTAAGTATGAGGTTATAAAGTTTTGGGAAATGTACCCCTGATCAACATTAAAACACAAAATATATTACTCTACATGTAACAACTGTACAGTATATGACAGTTTACCTTTTTGAATTCAATTATGTGCAACAATGAACTTTTTCATGATATTCTCTTTTTTATTCTGTACAAATAGGAAAGTTAGTGACTTGTTTTCATTCAGTTTATTCACTCAGTCACCAACAAATTCTAATCTTAGAGCAGCTGTGTTGTTAGTGGTGAAAGATGCAGACATTTTTGTCTTTTATCTGGTTAAACATAAGTTGATATATTGAAATATGTGCTATTTTTAGCATCATTTTGAATTATTTTATTGGTTAATTCATTTTTTTTTCACAAAAGCAGAAAAAATGTAGGTCTCCATTAAAATGTTTGTCTACAGCATTCAAGCACAGAGCTTTACACAATTTGAACATTTCATAATGAGTGGACCAATAGAAATAATTAAAAAAGAAATCAAATCTTAAATTTACATTTAAATTAAGTTTATTTGATGTAAGTTACCATTACTGTAAGTTTTTGGAGATCATTTAAATGACCTTCTATCTAATCAGCATGTTATGGAACTATTTTTTTTTTTTCGATCAGTTAGGACAGGTTAAGGTATAGCACATTCTGTTTTCACCAGCTATCAGCAAGGTCATCACTGAAGTACTCTGCAATCCTTTTCACCCAGCTGCATTTACAACCCATGAACAGTTTATGAGCCACCTGAGGCATGAACTCCAGTCCCAGCATCACTGTGAAAGCTTGGTCAGATGATCGAGCTGAGGGAGGTTTTAAGACTTATTTGATTTGCTCCATTGCTGAGACAGACCTTCTCTTTAACTGGGTGGTCAGCTTGGCTAGGTTAGAAGACAAACAAAGCAACACAAATATGTGTACATCAATGAGGTCATCGGAGCTAATGTGTGGCCTCATGAGGTCAGCTGAGGTGACAGAAGGTGAGGCCTAGGTGAACTGAGGGGAGAGGAGAATTCTAAAGCTCCTGCTGTGTCTCCTTTGCTAATCCAATCAACAGTGGAGGTTGCAGCGTCTGTCTGAGAGGCAGCATGCCACTCAACCAATGCTGAGAGGAGGCAAACTGAGGACACACACAGCTTCACTGTTCACCCAACTCTGCCCAACAACAGAGCGGGTCAGCACCAGTGTTCAGACAGAACTAGCTAATGGTCCATGGAACCAAGCAGAACTAACTTGTTCTTATTTTGACAAGTGATTGTCTTTCAGCTCAGCAAGCAAAACAAGCCAGAATTAGCTGAAAGTCACACCAGGGACGTCATTAGAGCACACGGATCCAAAATGTATTTTCACCCTTTTTTAATATCTGACACACCTTATCTATCTTTAATAAGTCAGTACATTCATTATAAAAATGCCTTCAGTATGAAAGTGAATGGTAGCTAGGAAACTGAGCAATACGACTGCATTAAGGTTCAGAGTGGAAGGCGTAGCCTGAAAGTTGAGCTTGGGAGGCTAGCAGTCTTAAAGGCTGATCCTGCAGGTTAGCACAGGGGAACATATGAGTAATGGCTTTAGCATGATATTATGGATTCCATCTCACACATTCAGATTAGAGTATAAGCCCAGTATCTGTTATCCAAGTATACACAATTCTGATTGTTAGAAGTCAAAAACACGAGTCAACACTTTCTATGAAGCTATTATAAATGCAGTTATAACTCTTTATAACTTTGTAATAATGCTTTGTAAGCATACTTATAAACTCTAATAATGCATCATGAGGCTCTAATGATATAACTCAGGGTTTCATAACTTAAAAGATTAATGTTGTAACATTAATGTTATAAATCACTATAATGCATTATAAACAAATAAAGATCTGTGCAGTTATAAAGGCCTTATCACAATTACAAAAACATTATGAACATTAAAGACATCATCACAGATGCTTCAAGTAAAGTAGTCATAATATTTTTAGAATTGTAATAAGGTTAATAAGCTTACTACATAGATCATTATTTGTTTATAATGCATTATAATGAATTATAACAATGTTATAACATGTTTATAAGTCATCAAACTCTGAGTTATAATATATAATTAGAACCTTATGATGCATTTTTAGCGTTTATAAAGTTTACAAAGTTTACAAAGCATTATTACAAGGTTATAAAGAGTTATAGCTTTTATAATGGCTTATAAATACAGTTTAGCCCTAAACAGTCCATTATACTTGTGGTGTTAATATGACACTATCACTTGCCAAACTTACTCAGTGTAATTCAATTGAACATGCACATTATTTTCACTGTGATGAGCTCCATTTAGAACGGCTTAATGACTTCTGAGAACACAGTGAATGCAAATAATTGAATGTAGATTAAGGGGTCAGTGGGGTTTCTGTATGCTTTTCTCAGTTAAAATGAGTTTATATGATGCCCACATCTGATATATGTCCTTTGTTTGGAACATATACTTATAAGCCAATAAAGAAGAAAGGCCTAAAATGACTGCATGTGCTTTGTTTTTCTGCCTTGAAATATAAAAAATAGATAATTAACAGCCTTTTTTGTATTTATTTTTATTTCAGAGTTGAGCTCTAATCCTGTTGGAGAACATATTCCTGTCTATAGCACAGGGCAGTCACATAAAAAGGTGGCACAGAGAACAGATACCATGTTTCTATCACACACAGTTGTAGGCCTACATTTTTTTATTGGTTGGGTCATGTTTGTGTTTGACAGAGGAATACTTTCCCCAGAGGAAGTGATGGATTATCTTTAGTATAAGTCTGTGGGGAAGAGAAACAGTTGCAGATGGAGTCACCAAAGACACAGGGTCACATCCAGGTCACCACAGAGAGGTAAGCTCATTTACTTCATGAATGGCATTACTGACTCTTTGGCAACGTGCTGCAATGCACGCTTTCCCAGGAAATCCTCCTCCACATGATACTGAAGCAGCAAGTGCAGTTAACATGTCACATTTACTTTATTTGAGAAGACGGTCTTACCTTCAGGCAGAAAAATTAACCCGTTCAACTACAAACATGTTATTCAGTAATTAACCTTAAGGCTTATTATGCAGTAACCACTGTGAGCTATTTTTCAATAATTCTGAGAAAAGAGGAAGATCTGGACATCCTACAATGAATATAATAGTGCCCTCAACTTTTAAGTGTTTAAATAGCAACTCTATGGTGTAGTCTACATAGACAAGATGTTTGATGAGCTTTCATGCTGCAAATGTATAGTATATCTTAAATTTATATCCATAGATTTCATAAATGCTAAAGCTATTCCCAAAACGCAATTTTTGCTTTACCCTCTTATTGCAACTTAGGATTAATGGGGCACAGCTGAGGGGTGACAATATTGGCAGAACTCCAGGACAAATAGGCTCACTGCCAGTGAGGGGCCCTTAAAGTAGCTCTAGAACCACCTTCAACATTTAGCTACATGCTGTGATAGTCAAAGTCATTTTCTGTAGAAAAAGGTAAAACCTTATGGTAGATGCAAAATTCTGTTTACAGGTTACAGACCCATCTCTTCCAAGAGTTCATATTCTGTACTCACTAAAGGCTTGCGACTATACTTATTTCTTTATTGTCATTGCTTTAATGCTATTCAATGTATGTTGAGTATTGTGTATTTAGGCATCCATACTGACTTTTGTATTTGGCAGCATCTAAGCTTGAGGTACCTTCTGGATTCTATCCTACACTAAGTAGCTAGAGATCCTTCTTTTGTAAGTCACTCTGGATAAGAACGTCTGCTAAATGCCTCAAATGTAAATGTAAATATAAATATTGAAATAATTCTGAATACCTTTCTTAATGCACAATGTAACAATAACAGGAACAAAAACAATTATTAGCAATAATCATAACAGTAAACAGAATATAAAAAATGACCCACATACAGATAAGACAACTCAAACATTAATCTAAACATTTATCAAATGAAACAATATTTTGCTCTCAGTTGTGAACAGTATTAAAGGGCTTTAAGTCTAAACATTTATTGTGGCATTTCTACAAATATACAAATCTATTGAAAAATGCATTTTTATGTGTTTTGCACTTTTTACAACTAGCATTGCCACAAAGCAGCTTTACAGAAGAACAGCTTTACAAGAAAAGAAAAAAATTCAGGTCCAAGCCTCCTATGAGCCAAAGACAACATTGGCAAGAAAAAAACTTTTAGAACAAAATATTACTTTATACTGCACAACTACAGAGTTTACTGTGAGCTATAACACATTTCCTCACAACCTTTTCATGTTGAAAGTTGAACATTATCCCTGAGAATGACATTAATTAAATAATTTACTACAGTATACTCTGATGTTTACTACTAGTAACATTTACTATGTTTCTGTTACGTATGTAAACTTAATCTTTTTGATGTTTTCACTTTTTTATGAATTGGTTTTCATCAATATCATGATGGTCATGCCAAATACTTCTTTAACAGTTTATTCAATGCACTGCATTTGCACACATTCAGCAGGTGATCCGGTTGTGTACAGACTACACACATATTACTTTACCAAAATGAAAATGAGGTGAAAATGTCATCAGAGTAAGACATCAAAGGTTTACTGCAAGCAAGAACCTACTTAACCAGATACTCATTGCACTATGCAATATATAAAGAAAACTCTGATTCATTCATTCATGCATTGCATTTGCATGAGCATGCTGAAGAGTCATCTGGAACTTCGAACTTCCATAATTCTCCAGGCATCCAAATATCTAGATCATGTGTTTCCACAGTGCTTCGGCTCTTGGTTTTGGGTCTTCACTAGAGTCAATTCCACTCCTATTTGAATTACATTGAGCCAGTTCTGACCATGCCTTCCTGCTCAGTCCAAGGTTTTTCTTGCAAGTCCTCAGGGAGAAGCCCTTAGCTCCAATCTTCAAATGAGAAGTAGCTGCTAGGAGTCAGGTCAATGTCAGGAATCTGATGTTTAATAAGATATTGTGTCATCCATCTTTGTTCAGTCACCTTCAGCTTTGCTTTCTACAAGTGTAGCAGGAGTCAGCTCCACATATATATTCTAAAAGTTGCTTCCTGCAAGTAATCCTTACCCTTCATCACTGCAGCCTACTTCAGGGACAGTAGCTGAAATTTAAAAGAACTATAATCCTGATCTTTCCGCCTGCTGGTATGCAGGCTTTGGGTAGCATATGGAATGATCTCCCTTGTCCAACCTCAAGCTAGGCATGAAGAGAAGAACAGCAGTATATATCAATCTTGCATTCTATAAAAAAGACTATTTCAAATGAAAAGACTGTATACAATGTAGAGTCCAGTTGACTTTTCTCAGCTTGGCTCTTTTTAAACTCCCCACTGGCCTGAAGATAAGCACAGGATGACTGTCTTCTTCATAAAACGTGTTGTAAATGATAAATAAATAAAACCTCAGACAAGAACAGAATGTCACACGATGGTAATTTCTGGCCTTCTGTGGCTTCCCAATTCTGGCAAGTCATACAGCCAGAGTACTTAACAGATGCTGGAAAATGTTTTTACTGGGTTTATTGCAGATGCAACTTTGCATTGATCTGAAACCAGCCAACACTTGTCCTACAGTATCTACAACTAAGAAGAAAAAAATCATCTGAGAGTTTCAGTAAAGATGTATAGTATCTGACTGCATCTGTGACAACACAACAATCTGTCCCTGAAAATTGGTTGGAGCATTACACAGTCCAACAGGCATCTCCTGAAACAAACTGACAGGTAATAAAGGCAGAACTTGTATTTGTCAGCATCCAGGGAGTAGGTCCATTGTAGAGTACACAATTCCTTCTAAAGGTTAGTTAAAATAACAAGTGGTACCACGTGATAATCCACAAACGCTGTCTATTCATTATGCTTTATGTTATATTCAAATTCAAATATTTCTCATAGCAAATTCATATTCAAATCTCAGAACTGGAACTCTTTTTAAATGATATTGCCTCTGACATCTCTTAGAGAAAGGTTTAAAGATTCAGATGAGGGCTAGGCAGCACTGAATTAGGCCATTCTTTTGTTCATTTTTTAACCTGATTTTCTACATTAATATACTGTATTGGTAGCCAATCAACACACCCATTCCTTGGCTCTTCCTATCACTTGTAATGTCTCGGACTCTAGGAGGATGCAGACTCACAGAGGTCTCCTCTGATCCATGTGAAGACAACCCACCTCCTTTTTTCAAACTGCTGCCAATACATCACAACTGGGTAAGCCAACACACTCGAAAGTAAAGTAAAGGATCTCCAGTTCTGATGGATCACCTGACAGACACCTGAGCCAGCCGACATTACTTAGTAGTGATGTGGAGAGAGTTCCATCTTACCCACACAGAGAGAGCAGCCCCAGCTGCCAATAGCAAGCAGCATGACCATCGGCATGCCTAGTTATTATGCGTAGTTCACACGACACAATTTTAGCCCAGGTTTTCAGGTGACAGATTGCTGACAAAAACCTCTGCTCGGAGACAAATCTGGGATTACTCATTGCTCACTCAGTCATGTGGTGTGAACTGCTGAAAGACGCTCACCGAGCCGTTGCTGTGTGATCACTGACAACTCACAGATGCCCAGGAAATGTTTGACATGTTGAATATCTGATTCAACAACTGTGAGTCAAGAGCACTACCTAAACATGTTTTTGTGGAGCAGCCAAGTAGTCTGTGATTTCCCAATGTGAAAAGTCATGTATTTCGTGACCCCGTGTTGCCAACCGGTCATGTAGTGTGAAAGCAGCAACAACTGAAAGATCTGTGATTACAGCTCAACAAGTCATGTAGTGTGAATGACACAACGTCATACAACTCAAATAGTTACTTTGAACCTAGTATTAGTCTGCTCATGCCATTCTTGAACAGACCTGGAATCACCAGTTGGAATGGTTACCAAATTAACTGGATATGCTATGTGAACTAGCAAAGTCTGAGAGTCAGGGATCACTATTTCACTTGGTAGTCTAAGGCAGGTCATCATACAACAGTCTGCAGCATTAACCTTTATTGGTTGGCTCACTGCACACGCCTTTTAGTCACTGCAATTATGCAACTGTGTTACTACAACTTTAGTCAGTGCTGAAGATCAGTGATGCTAGCAATGACGTAGCTAAATACAGTCACTGCATGATCTGTGTGCTGATGCACTCATGCATTTCATGTGGATGCCAGAAAGTACTTAGGAAAGGTGCTATTCAGAATGTATCATTAAATTATTTAAAGCACAGTCTACAGTTAACCAATCTTGCCACATAGATAAGGTTAGGAATAAAAATTAGGGCATGTCAAGAAAGAAGAAAATGAATAATCTAACTACATTGATCACAGTAGCAGAAAGATAACAAAGAATAAGAAATGCTGGCACAAGCAGCCATTTAAACAGCATTGTTAGCTGGCTTGTGATTGCTATTTTGATTTTGTGTTTCAAGCAACGTTTTTTTTCACAGAGTTGTGGCTGAGTTTCAAATTAGTTGCAGGGTGTTTTTATGTAAAGCGTTTGTATGAGTTTATTATATATGTGAAATTCTATGAGTTCTATGACACTAACCCACCACCACCACCACATCACTGTCAATGCAGTGCGGTGAATGGTCCACCACTCAAATAATACCTGCACTGTGTTGGTTCTGATCATTGAAGAACAGGTGAAAGGAGGTTAACAAAGTGTACAGATAAATAGATGGACTACAGTCTGTAATTGTAGAACTACAAAGTGTACATATATGGTAATATATAGTACAAGGTATGTGTACCTAATGAGGTGGCCAGTAAGTGTGTGTGTTATAATATTATAAGATAGATGTGAATTATAGATGTACTGTTTATATCTTGTCTTAACTGCTCACAAAACAACCAATTGGGACTATCACAAAATATTTTCCCATTTTTAGTCATGCATTTGTTTTCCCAGCTCCTCTTCCACCTGTTGTCACATTTTTCACACTGTTAAAACATTTGTGAATTTCACACTGTTGTGAAATTTGTTGCTGTCATCACCATCATTATTCATTTAGCTGAGCAGTGGTCCTGTGATTCTCTGCTTAACTTGTTAGTCACTCTAATGACTCTTCTAAATGAAAATAAATAAAATAAAATGTTAGTCCTCAATCTGTATCTTATATCAAGCATAATTTCTGATTTTATATCCAAGTTTTATGAGATTTTGGGGGGGAAATAATAATAAAAAATTACACGATGGGTGATTTCACAGTTAAGGGTTCATGTTATGAAACTTACTCATAGACACTTGTCTCAGTTTATGAAGATCTTCATAATTGTCAATACAAAGACAATTATATACATCAGTGCTTAAGTTCTCTTGGTTTCCAGCTCCTTCTATGTCTCAATCTATTTTCAATCATGAACTTGGGCTTACCAGAATCAATAAACTTGAATATTCTTTATATACTGTATATATTTTTCAAAACATTTGAAGCTTTTCCCTGTTAAGAGGATTGACGACTTAACTGTTCAAGAGGGCATTTGACTAGCCTATTGTTCCCCAAATAGTATTATGTATCATGATCTTTGTTTCCAAGTCTAGCCCTGCATTGAACTAGTAATGACTAAAATCTAATTTTCACTTTTCTGGCCAATTGAACTAGAAGGATTTTGCCAGTTGGCTCCCATCCTAGTCAACTTTGAATGCATATTTCAGGAACCTAATACCTTGCCAGATTCCTAGCAGGTCTCAGGTTTTCTTTTACTCTTGGAAATATGATTACCGTTGCTTAGTGGATAAGATAGTACCTTGTTTACTAATGAGGGATTTGTTGTTACTCACTAGGTGATTTAATTTCCAACAGGAGTTCTGGCAGTATAGTCAAATGTAAGAGGGATTGCTACGTGCTAGTCCCTCAGCTCCTAATCTTTATCTGTACTTATTGACCAATATTCACATATGCTTACATACTTTCTAGTGAAAAACATGGATGGGAAAATGGATGAAAATGTAATCTTTCTGATAGAAACCTGCCTCATTTGCAATATTTTGTTCACATTTGAGGATAAACAAGCTTACAGTAAGTCATACTCTGAAGGTACAATGACTGGACTCCTTCAGCTGCAAAATATTAAAGCTGCAAAAAGAACCACTGATGAATACAGCAAATAAATACTGTAATATTATGTCAAAAGTCAGATAACCATCATACAGTGATGCCACAGATAAAGCAGCCTAAGGAATAACAAAAGATGGCTTTATCTGTGAAAAGTGAGTTTGAATAAAAGCAAGTACCACTGCAACCAGACCCACTGCATTTTTCACAAAGGCACTCAGTGCCATCCACGGTGGCACAAATAGATTGATCTCATAGCAACATAGTCCCCATAGCAACATGGGATGCAGATGTCAGACCAGAGTGGTCCAGGAGGGATTAGATGTCTGTCGGGCAGTCTCCGTCTCTCTCTGCTATCTCTCTGTCAAAACTGAAAATCAGAGAAAAAGGTAGCTACTAAATGTATAGATGTTCCAGGTTCTCACAGATAGAAGTAATAAGCAGCATGGATGTGATATATTATTTATTTAAAACTATTATTTTAATTCAATTTATTACTTACCAATTCTCAGCATAATAGACATTACAGACTAGCTCACCAAGTCTAGAAGGGTTGAGGTTAAGGTCACACTACTGGCATACAACATTGTTAAACACTTTGATTGGCTTGGAAAAGAGCACTAATTAGATGATCCTTCTGCCTCCCTGCTGACAGGGTACAGATAGGCCTGGTCATTCCTTCTCTGAGAGAATCCAAATTGCAGACATGGGCACTTGTACACATGGGATTTAAATCTTACTGCATTTGTTGGGCCTCACTTGATGGGAGTCCATTAGTTAATGTGATTCATGACTGTGAAGTCAGTGTGGAGGAATACAGGATTGGGTGCTCTGAAGCTGAACAAACTCTAGCAGTCTAGCAGTCAAGTTTGTAACCATGTGTATTTTTTTAGTTACACTTTTTATATAAATCTGAGATACATTCACTTTCTTAATCCAAAGTGATGAAGTCAGATGATTGCTAAATCCCACTAATCCAGTAATCATGTGTCTTGGAAATGTTTAGTCTTCTAAAATAGTTTTAAAGTTAGGAATCACATATAAGTGATATATTTTTGTATTCAGTACATTCTCTATGGAAGCTACATATTTTCCAGTACACAGCTAACAGATCATATATTCAGTGAATATCTCAAGATTTCTTGAGTGTGAAACAGACATTGGCCTTGGATGCTTCATTACAGTCATCTACTGTATTTTCTTTTAATTCACAGCTATATATACCTCATGTGCAAGGAAAAGACAGTACCACAGCTGACCACAGAAAAGTCATCAATTAACCCAGTTTACTGAGGTGGTTCCATGGCCTTGCTTCACTGGTCTAATGCTGCTGGCCTAAAGGTTAGAGAAGTGGGCTTGAGACGGAAGGGTCATTGGTTCACTTCCCTGGTTCAGTTCTCTCCATCTCCTTGTGTGTGTGCTCACCTTTGTGTGTATGACTGTGGTGAAATTCCTTCTTTGGCCTAGCCTAATGTTGCAACAAGGAAAATGGCTATGCTTATCACATTGCACTGAAATTTCCATTCAGTTCATTACCAAATATACTTCTTATTACATTTCTTGTGTTTCTTTTTAATTAAAATATCAGAATCATATTAATATATTATAATTAAGAACAAAAACATAAGCGACATTAGATACATTTAGGTCTACAGTAAGGTCACATCTTGGGCTCTGCCACCTCACCACCACTAATCACTGGTTGCACCCTTTGAAGCTCACCTGCTTTTAATCAGTCATGTATATCCGGTACTCTCAGTAGTCCTTTGGACAGCTTGTGGTTTTGTGCAAGTTTCTAAACCCATTAGTATCAATTTTATTATTATCTGTTTTTGTCTGTACTTTGGATTTTTGAGCTGTTTTTGCCTACATCACACCTGTTTTGACCTGACTTTATCATTAGCTTTTTTTAAACATACAGTTTAACACAGTCACAGCTTGTTATACATAAGTATTATACACGCTCAGGATTATGCTCAGTGAAAAATCTTGCAGAATGTTGCTTACTGAATTAATAGCATTAACAGTATGATCTTATGTACCACTGGTTATACTTGCACAATTTACAGCTTTGGCTCCACAGTATTGATGGTTATGAATGATTACTTTTGAATATATATATATAGATAACTATACTACTACTACTACTACTACTACTACTACTAAAAATAATAATAATAATAATAATAATAATAATAATAACCAATAAATGCATTTAATGGGAAGTTCCTGTTTTTTTCACATTTCCCACCACTCTTATTGAAATCAGTTCAACTACAACATCAATATTAAATACATTGGACATGAAAATGACATTGTATGACACTTCAAAATCTAGTTTTAATCTGCCTTTTCATACTTACAAAAGTATTCACTCTGTAGGAGTAACTTTAAACACTTGTGTTTCTGCTTGTGCTGCTATGATTGCTACATGTTAAGTTACTGAGTGCAGTCCATTGAGGCAGTTTCTTTTTTTGAAAACAATCAGAAACTGAAACAGTTTGTTCTGCCTTCAGCACCCCAAAAACCAAGAACCACAAAGCACATTGAAAAAATAATGTAAGGAAAATAATAACAATCACAAATAAAAGTTGCCCTCTTTATTTTTGTTCAAATGTATTTTAAAATCTGATTATAATTTGAAAGGCACAACAATCATTTATGGAAAAAACAAATAAATCTTAAAACTGCACTGAACACCAAATGAATATTTATAACAGCTAAAAGAGTGAAAAAAGCTCATCATCTTTGAAAATCTTCCATTGTGCAGGGACAAAGGCCTACAATAAACACCCATTTAAATACATACAAATAAATGTACATAAATGCTACAAACCAGTGAGATGACAGAGTTCATTCTTTTATTTCCTGTGGTTTTCACCAGCACAAGCTGGAATTATAAGTCAGATATTATCTGCTGTCACATTTTTCACTTGAATAAATCAGTTAAATCAAAATGGACTCAATAGCTTCATTATGCTATTAATTTTACCTGATGTATCTCTAATTACACCAGGTGAGCTAAATAGGAAATTAACTATGGAATTTATATAGAAATATTCCTGAAATATTACTACCCAATTTTTCCAGTTTTTTATTTTTATTTTTTATTGAGTTTAATGTCTCACTGCCCTCTGAAATGAAAGCATAGAAGTTAAATAAGAAATCATGGAATCAATTTATAGACCAAAATCTATCTAAACTTTGGACTTCTCAAAATAACACCTTTGTCAGATATAACAGCTGAACACACTCGTGACATTCTTTCCGCAATAGACATCAAATATTCTTCAGACAGTTCTTCACAAATCTGCTGCAGAACATCACATAAATGTTGCCACTTGTAGGCTTGCTTTGCTTTCACACTTCTGTCCAGTTCATCCCAAATCAGCTGGATGGGGTTTAAGTCTGGAGACTGTGCTCCACTCCATGTTTTCAAGCTGACCATTCTTTTTCCTGAGGTAGTTCTGGCAGAGCACTTTGAACACAGAACCTTTGACTGGCAGAGTATGTCTTATATTTATTATTTAGTGTTAGAATGATGGAGATGCACCAGAAATTAGAATATTGTAAAATGTTTGTATTCATAATTTCATTCAAAAAGATAAACTGTCATATATTTTATATTCATTACGTGTAAAGTGACACAGTTCAAGTCTTTTGTTTGTTTAAATGTTGAGGGATTTAATATTTAGTACTTTACTCAAACTTGAAATATTTTAATAATTTGAGATTCTGGATTTCTGATTTTCATGAGCAATAAGTCATACTGATCAACAGTAAAACAAACAAGCAAACAAATAAATAAAATACTTGAAGTGTCATTTTATTGTAAAATAAAATATATAACTATTTTACTTTTTTAAAATAAATTATGAATACAAATGAAATTATTTAATGTAGCACTGTATGAGTTAGCAAAAAAAGGTTTGTTAGTTCTATAACAATAACAGAACCTTTTTGGTTTTAAATTGTTTGACAAGGTTCTTTACAGAACAATCTAACAGGTTCTCTGAATATGACAAATGACCATTTAAAACTCAACATGGTATTTGAGACATGGTTCTACATAAAGCTATTTTCTTTCATAAAGAACCTTGGGAAACTGCAATTATTCAGGTTCCCCTGTTGTTTAGATGTTTTAGCAGCGATCAGTAAGGTGAAATATGTTGTGAACATAAAGGAGGTAAAAACGAGGACTATAAGTTGAGAAAGTAAAAGAGGCATTCCAGAAATGAGCTTAAAGTATAAAGCATTCTTTGTTCACTTCCTGTCATGTAATCATCAGCTGTGCGTGTTTCTGGGAGGGAGTCTGTTCGCAAGGAGATAATATGAATTATTATGATAAAAGGTCATCAGATTAAAATGAAATGTCATTGCTCCAGAACCCCGCTACTCTTTAAGCCCATTTCCAATTCTGGAGAGGGTTTTGCCATTTGACTGTCTGTGTGTGTGTGTGTGTGTGTGTGTGTGTGTGTCACTGCTTTATCAGAATTTCAGAATTTTTCAGTTTACTTATGTGTACAGTGTGTGAAGTTAATACATATCACAACAGAACCCTTTGAAATATGATTAAATTAATCAGATGGCTTATGTTTTTCCCAATTTAAGTAACATCCATTCAAGCATGATATATGTATTGTGCCCATAGCAGTGATATATTGCCTGCAGACAGCCTCAAACATAGTCATCACAAAATACTTGTCATGTCCATACAGCAATCAACATTTACAAAGACAAGTCTTGAGTTCCTAGTCAATTAGTCCAACTGTGACTTTTTTCTATAATTTACTGCATGACATTTCACATCTATAACCATAGCTGGATAGAGATCCTACTCCTCCTCAGAATTTAAAAACACACAGTTAGTGCCACACAGTAAGAACTGGAGCACAGAAAAATGCCCTCTTTAGATAACTCCAGATTGGTCAAAATGAGCTAAACAAATTAAGTGGAGCAAACAAGACCAGATGACGTGGATGTTTTTGGATGTGCGTGAGTGTGTGTGTGTGTGTGTGTGTGTGTGTGTGTGTGTGTGTGAGAGAGAGAAAGAGAGAGAGAGAGAGAGAGAGAGAGAGAGACAGTGTGCGTGTGTGTGCACACCCACTGCCAGAGCTATGATGCGCTCTTGTCCCAGAGTGTCCCAGATTTGCCAGCTTCACCTCATCTTGTTATGGCTCCACAGAAGCCACATGATCACACCCTTCCCTATTTTCACAATATTCCCATTAGTCAGATGTGGTTAATGTGCATAGACTCTGTTTCTAGAAAGAAGACTCACACATTTGAAAAGGTCATTTTGTGTCTTTAAAGTGGGAGTGTTTTTACAGTGCACATGAGCTAATCTGAGCTATAATAGCCTGTAGTTGAACTAGTTACACTTCTAAAGACCTGCACTCAGAATGAATAGCTTCCAGATACAAAAGACTGAATGCATATTATTGCTTTACCTAGAATGTGAACAATAATGTCTCAATTATGTAGAGGAAAAGAGGCATTTCTTGTTGGGTACTGTGATTAAGGGTAAGCTATGAGGCAAGATTAAAAAGTGAATGGATATTGTTTCTACATCAAACCTTGGATTTTAAAAATCAATTAAACTCACACATATAGCTCTGATTTTTTAAATGATTTTACTTTGATATATAGCCATGCCTCTGGAGACAGTAGGTTAATTTTGCTGTTTTTTTTTTTTTTAGTAAATTCCAGACTTAATGTTGTTATTATATATACATAGCATGTGACTTGCTTGACTGAACAAAATCTGTACCATTTAAAAATGCATTTACCGAGAAATAAATGGTATTAAATTAGAAAATGGTAGATTAGTAAAATGTCTTTGGCCCAAGCTTTAAAAAAGACCAGCACTGATGCACCTCATCCCATTGTACAGCTAAATCCTTTTTTATTTTTTAGTTACAACTATACTTTTTTTTTTATTATAGGTACTCATTAAAATGATTTTAAAATAGGATTATTGTTTACAAGTAACAAGCAAACCAGCACAAATAGAAAATACTGTTTACATAAATACTAGTGTATCTCCAAAAATGTGAAAAAGTTAGTGAAAAATTTATTTGTTACTAATCAAATTCAAAAACATGTAAAGTGACATATTTCAATGGTGACTTGGTGGTTAGCATGGTCGCCTCTTATCACTTGGGTATTGGGTTCAAGTGTCCATCTGAGTGTAGTTTCCATGTTCCATGTTGTCCAAAAAACATGGAGATCAGGTGAATCAGTTACTCTAAATGACCCTGGTGTGTACAAATGTCTGTGTGTGCATGAAGTTGTGTTTTCTCACATATGGTTGGCACACTGTCCTAGGTAATCCCCCTAGTGCTTGATGGAGTCCTCCAGGTGGACAGTCTCTTCCAGTTGTGACGCTGTGTGTTATTGGCTGCCACTTCTTGCCATTGTGTGTGGTTGAATGTGTAAAAGGTGTGTAAAATGTGTTGATTGTAAAGCATATTTAGGTATTAGAATGGTACTATATAAGTGTAACATATACACAATACTGTTTGAATAGTGTGAATACTGTTGAATAATTGAGCTATAAACCATATTAATCAATAGTAAAGACAAAAAAGGCTTTTAATATGTCACTTTACATGTAATGAATCTAAAGTATTGCAGTTTGAATTAAATTATGTAGACAAATTCTTTTTTTCACAATATTGTATTTTTTTAAATGCAGTAGTATATTGTTTCATTTTTCATTTGTAGTTCAATTTTGTTAAATTCATTCTCATCAATTCTGGCACAGTATTACTCAGTGCTTCCTTATTTGAGTCTAATTTATTGCAAATTTGAGCCTGTTTGAGTGTAATTCTGTCTAGCCACTCTAAGAGTGAATGGTATACTGGCATTTTGCTGTGAATCAGCATTCACCTTTTGCCCTTTCTCCCCCTAAGGCTTATGTTCACTATTGCCCAACCGAAGGAAGGCCATGGTTTAAGACAGCTGATAGTTCACTGATACTTGCAACTGTTTACATGTGAAAGACTGAAAAGGCAAAGGGTGAAATAAGGACAACCCAACTCACTGAAATTCATTTTGAGTTCAAATATGCACACAAAAAGGAGGGGGTGATCAAAACCAGCAGACCACTGCAGCATGCCTGTGATTATGCATGTTCCAGAAATTTATGGCATTGCCCAGGGCAAGGGGCACAGTGGGCCACAATATTCCAGGATGAATGTTCTTGGAATATGAAGAATATGACATGCTTTGTTATACTAAGAAGTTAGTTATTCATAAATTCAGAGAACAAATTAGTAGAACCGTGGTGTTTTAATTGAAAAAAAAGAATACAAAGAAGCTTTCTATGCGTTTATTTATTTTTTGTACTTATCTTATTTTCCCACTTTTCCGCATGGAGTCATGATTCATGCTTAGTCAAATCAGTGTAAATGTCTGTCTATAATTTTTTTGGTCTGTGTCACCATGGATCCTAAAACATAAGGGAAGAAAGCACTGTAATATTAACGAAAGTCAAATTGATTTGTGGGTGTTTCCTCTGAAAATTCAGCATGTCATTGTTTTGTCATATTTCTGTAGCCTGTACCACTGAAAGCAGGGTTGGCTTGATACAGCCAACAAGTACAGAGCCTGTGTACTGGTGGGTGGGTGTGTTTGTGTCATTGGAATTCACTTCAACATTCCCAAGCCCTCTCGAGTCTCTGCGATTCACTGCAGCATCCTTGAATAACACAGAAATGACTTCCTAGAATCTTGCAGAGCCAGGGGACTTTCACCATGCCGCATGGCATACCATCAAATTCACAGAAATCTTAGAGTGAATGCAGAACTGGGCTCATCCCTGCACAACATTGAGGACAAATCAATATTTTCTATCTTCAAAATAGTAACTTTATACATTATATAGAAGTTTGTTCTTTGAGGGATATTTAATAAATGTTTGTTTATAGAGCTAATAGAGGCATTTTATCCTGCTTGTACCCTGGTTCAGGTGCTAGCATAGTGTATCACATAAGTACAGTATGTTTGGGCAGTCACTGTAGTCTTTATATTATATTATCTATCTATCTATCTATCTATCTATCTATCTATCTATCTATCTATCTATCTATCTATCTATCTATCTATCTATCTATCTGTCTGTCTGTCTGTCTGTCTGTCTGTCTGTCTGTCTGTCGCAAAATACTCACATTAATGCTCACAGTAAAATCAACAGAGTTCAATTTAAACTCCTCTAGTGCTGGATGGACACTGCGTACTGATGGGAGAATTAAATGAAGGAAGTCACCAAAAGGCATAAAAACACCAGCAGTGTTTAAACAGCACTAAGTGTTATTAAACACTATTCACTGTCAGATTGACACTGTAGTAACAGTGTAATGTTTTGCTCTCTTTAGAGAGGATCCATATTTGCTCTAAATGAATGTTAAAATGAACACTTTGGGTGTTGATATCACACGGCTGATTTTACGCATGTGTGAATGCTGAATGTTGACTAATGATGGAACTGCTACAATTAACTTTAAGCCAAAATAGATGATTTATGATGAGCAGTGGTTGGACATTCATTGATACATTTCTTGTTCTGTTTATTCTGTCACTTACTCACATGTTCAACTTGAGAATCTGCCACAGCCATTCAAGCACAGTAAATGCTGTAAAAACAATGAACTACACAAAAATGCTAATCTCTAGTTGAACATATTTGAAATGCATTTAGTTTATTTTGTTGATTCATTCAATTCTTGCCAATAATTAAAGAGTTATTAATTCCATTAAGGGCGGCACGGTGGCGTAGTGGTTAGCACGTTCGCCTCTCAGCGCTGGGGTCTAGGGTTCAAGTCCCCATCTGAGCAGAGTTTCCATGTTCTCCCCGTGTCTGTGTGGGTTTCCTCCAGGGTCTCTGGTTTCCTCCCACAGTCCAAAAACATGGGGATCAGGTGAATTGGGTAATCTAAATTGTCCGTAGGTACGTATGTGTGTGTGTGTGTGTGTGTCTGTGTGTCACCCAGCGATGGATTGGCGCCCTGTCCTGGGCTTAGTTGATTAATGTAATGCCCTGCCCTGCGCCCGGTGAGGGGGTAGGGGACTAACCGCAACCCTGATAAGGAATAAGCGGGTGTGATAATGAATGAATAATTCCATTAACTTCAAATTATCCATAGTTCTAGGCTGAGCTCACCTGTTTGTGTGATTTTGCTATGACTCCAGAACTGGAAGTAACATTATACAAAGGTTTGTTTGAAGGTCTGAAGAAGTAAAATGTCCCAATGCTGTTACACACTATATTAGCACTCAATGGAATATTGGCGCATAAAGGCCAAGAGAGGAAACTAATGCTGAATGTGTGTAACCATCGAGCCCTCAGGCAGTATTATTTAAAATACCATCATGCTGCCATGATTGGACATAGCTACATTGGCTTGGAAGTACTTTGGAAAATTACTGTCACTTAACACAGTCTGTTGCTGCATCATGAAATGTAACCTGAAACTGTATCATGCAAAGAGGAAGTCATTTATTAATTTTGAGCAGAAATGCCAGCAAGTTCAAGTCATCTGAGGTGGACTGAAAGATAGTGGAAGCACTATTTTACAGCTTGTTTTAGTAAAACAGATGTTGGATTCTATTTGCCCAACATGGGTGATCTACATGTATGTGAAGGTACGTTTGTGCAGACGCTTATTTTGGCATTTTGGGGTATATGGAGCATAATATGCTGAAGTGAGGATGTCTTTTTCTATAAACTCAGCAGGATAATGCCAGGCCTCGTTATGCACAAGTTACAACAGTGTGGCTTCACAGGCATGGTGTGCTTGTGCTTGACTGGCCGGTCTGCAGTCCAGTTCTGAATCCTATTGAAAATGTATGGAGCATCATGAAGAGGAGAATCAGACAATGATGACTATTGAGCAGCTCAAGAGTTGTATGCAGCAAGAATGGACAAAAACTGCATCAATTAAAAAAAGTATCAAATCTAAAGAGGGCATTTTTCTGTGCTCCAGTTCTTACTGTGTGGCACTAACTGTGTGTTTTAAATACTGTGTGAAAATGCCTCTGTCCTAACAGTTTTAGTGTGTTGCAGGCTTCAATTTCTAAATTTGTTTATATTTCACAAAGAGAATTAAGTTTGGCATTGGAAACACTGAAGATTTCAATTCTTCAGTGTTCAAAAGGTTCAAGTCAATGAACAAATGACATATTATAGTTTTATAGAATTTTAGAAAATGTCCAACTTTCTGCAAATGGGTTTTGTATGTTAATTTGTATTTATTCTAAAGATATGGTATTTAAAAAGAAAAACAAATGCATTGCCTATGAGATTAGATTGCCTCTGGAGGCTGCAGGTTAATTTTACTGTTGTTTTGATTAGATTAAATTGAGTGTCTATGACTTTTGCACAGTTCTGTATACAAAATAATAAAAAAAATGTTTTTATTAATTTAATAGTTTTATTTCAATACATCTCATACCAGTTCAGTTAAGAATTTTCAAAGAGTAAAAGGCAAATGTTGTTAATGAAACAAAAGGAAGAAGGTTTTAATGTGACATTAACCATATGTTTAGTAAATATATCATGCTGCACTGTTTTTTTTTTTTGGACTAAGGAAAATGTGCTTGGAGTATATGGACAGTGACAGGCCTGAACAGGGAGTGACCAGCCCCTCCCTGTGTTTGAGCCTGTGTGCTGCAGCATCCTCACAGAAAGCCGGCAGGCTGATCACACACTGCTCGCTGAGAGAAGCTGAGGGGAACATACACTGCTAACACTGCGCACAGATTAAAGGGCTACTCACCCAGGACTGAATACATTAAATCAAGCAGTGCGGACGGCTGCCACGTGGGACCCAATCACATTGCCTGCTGCTCAATGCTCAGAGAGAGGGAGTGAGGTAGAGAGAGGGAGAGAGAGAGAGAGAGAGAGAGAGAGAGAGAGAGAGAGAGAGAGAGAGAGAGAGAGCGCTCATGTATGTACACGTCTTCTCATTCAAAGGCCATTGCTTGGTAACCAAGACCCAATAACTCCAAGTCACCCCCTAAAATTTCACCTGCCACAATATCTAATGATGTTCACAACATTTATTTATCTACTGCAATAGTGGGCAACTTACATGTCATTTGAAGGCCAGGTTAGGCATCAAAGGCCCTGCTGCGGGGCTATGATTACAAAGGTCCAGGATTAGGAATTAGGAGGCTGACTATTTTAATGCAGTTTCTTTTGGGTCAAATATACACTCACCTAATGCTTGAATGGTTCTTACTTAGTTGTATGAAAACCTTCAGTGAGTGACACTTCAAGTGATTTCACAAAGAATTTGCCCGTATGTGTTTCAGAAGTGATTCACCCATTGCAGTACTGGTTGTACAAATCCCTTCAAAAGTAATCAGCACATAAACCTTGAGAATGACGTAAGTTTAGTGTCTGAATTTCACAAGCCACAAAAAAGCTCTGATACAAAGTCATGTGGTGGAGCAGTGAGGCATCGTGATCTGCTCCTTTTGTCCAATTTTAAAGACTGACCAAAGCAGCCTAGCCCCCCAAAAATCTACTGCTGTAGCAACAAGTGAACTTGTGTTGAATGAGTGAAATATGTATAAATACAGTATATACTGTTGTCACTAATGCAGGAAGACTGAAGAGCAAGTTATCTTCATTTGAACATGTGGACAGTCTATAATAATAATAATAATAATAATAATAATAATAATAATAATAATAATAAACAGCATCAGTGGGTGTTCTATCATTTATTTAAAAATATTTTGTTCAATAAAATATACACAATTTACGAAACAATGTTTGGCAATTAGTATAAAGGCCATTCTTCCATCAGCAAGTACTCTGGTGTCAAGATACATCAGTACCGGTTTTCTGGCTGAAATCCTTTTAAAAACCGAACTTCACAACAACACCAGAGTACAATGAAACAGCCTAATGGCCACACACACATACACACTCTCTCTCACACACACTCTCTCTCACACAGGCACACACACACTCTCTCTCTCACACACACACACTCTCTCTCTCACACGCACACACCACTCTCTCTCTCTCTCTCTCTCTCTCTCTCTCTCTCACACACACACACACACACACACACTTTCACTCTCTGCCTCTCTCTCTCCCACACCCACACACAGGACATACATCATACCATACAAAAATAAACTGATCAATCAACATGAACAAACATAAGAGTGGAAACATTTGTTTAGTCTGAGCTCAGAAAGGACGCTGAGGATGAGGATGATAATGGTGATGATGATGGTGATGATGATGGTGATGAGGGCCACAGGAGCCATCATGCGTTGCGTTGGCATCAACCATGACAACAA
Organism: Crenuchus spilurus; assembly: GCA_036984385.1. Classification (NCBI taxonomy): domain Eukaryota; kingdom Metazoa; phylum Chordata; class Actinopteri; order Characiformes; family Crenuchidae; genus Crenuchus; species Crenuchus spilurus. The sequence continues at coordinate 31,454 of BRDA01018001.1, read as the reverse complement.
CAACAATAGCAACAACAACAACATAAACACCACTATCACCACCCATTCTCTGTTCACACTCATCTCGGTCCGTGTGTGTGTTGTTTTGTTTTTGTTTTGCTTTCTCTACACGTGCACCACCACCGCTCTGGAGCTGCCTTCCACCTCGCTGCGATAGCGCTCGAGCCAGCTCCTGAGCTCGGATATCCGGTAGCCCTCGGGACCCCTGCCTCCCTGATACACCACCACCTGGTCCTTGACGATGTACAGGCGCTCGAAGTAGGCGCCGTACGCTGCGTTGGCCGCGTTCTCCATCGTGTCCACCACCACGGCGCTGCCCGGCGCGCTGGCGTTCATGAGCTGCGCCGCGCGTAGCCGGTCCTCCAGGCAGCGGTGGCGCGGGATCTGGAAGGGCGCGTCCGAGCTCGCCCAGCCGTCCGAGGGGTGCGCCTCCTCGATGTAGACGAGCAGCGAGTCGGCGATGTCCGCGTACTGGTCGGCGAGGCGGCTGAAGGCCGTCAGGCGCCGCATGAACGGCGGTCACGAGCAGCTGCCAAAGTTGAGGATGAGCGGCCGGCGGCCGCGCGCGTAGTCCAGGATGCGCGCCCTCTTGTGCTCGACGAGAGGCACCACCTCACTGTTGGGAGCCGCGGCGCCCACGCGCGCCGTCTTGAAGAAGTCCAGCTTGTGGCCGTGCCACACGGCGCGCAGCGACGCCAGCGTGAACATCCGGTTCGAGTCGGACACGCGCACGGTCGGGTCGTCCGCGCTGTCCCCGTCTCCGCCGCCGCCGCCGCCTCCACCGTCCGCGCTCTCGCGCTCGCGCATCCTCGCGAGCACCTTCCGCCGGATGCACAGGAAGTCGAGGAGCCAGAGGAGCAGCGCGGCGAGCAGAAAGCGCGGCAGCAGTAGCACACACACCGCCGCGCTCCGCAGAGCCTTGGTCGCGTGTGCGCGCGCCAGCTCCTGCACGTCCGGCATCCTGCGGCCGCTCGCGCTCGCCGTGCTGCCCGTCGCGCTCGCGCACGCGCGTCGATCGCCTCTCTCCATCGGGGGGTTTTCGGGCTGCGCAGCCTCTCCTCTCTCAGCCTCCTCTCCTCTCCTCTCTCCTCCTCCTCCTCCTCCTCCTGCGCTCGGAGTGCCGCTTTATATAGGACTAGTAAAGGATTTGAATGGGGGGAGGAGGTGGTGGGGGGGATAAAAAAAGGAAAACAACACGCCTCCGCAGCCGGGCCGCCTCCTCACATGGAGGGGATTACCTCCTGTTAGAGAAAAAGAGAAAGAAGGAAGACACAGGGAGAGAGAGAGAGAGAGAGAGAGAGAGAGAGAGCAGTGGTCAGTAAGGTATCACCTCCCTCACGTCAGTCCACCGCGTTGGATGTAAATCATCGGGTCATACATACACAGTGTGTGAGCGCGGGAAGCTCCTTACCGGCTCGCGCGCGCGCTGATGGTCAGATGTGTGATGAGCGCGCGGCTATGATGAGTGAGAGGAGCTCGCGGTTCAGGCTCGTTAGTCATCGGTCAGAAACATGAGCGTGGAGCGCGCGAGCCCATGCGGATTAACACTCCGCCCCGATTAAACCTGTCACCGATTTTTAACCGATTTCCACGCTGTTTTCCCTTTTTTTAGGCTTTCAAGAGTGAATACTGGTCTTGCCGCCAGGGGGCGCTCACAATCACCGAATCAGACTCTCTCTCTCTCTCTCTCTCTCTCTCTCTCTCATTAAGGCTCTGAGTGTTGAAATGCAAACTCCTGGAAACTCTCTTAAATAAGAGTTGCTGATGCAATGAGCACTCTCAGTAATTCACTCGGACATAAGTGTCCATTCTCACATGAATGTACTTTCGTGGAAAGCTGAAGTCAGTAGGTTAAAAATCCACGTGTTGATTAACTGTAGCTCAGCCCACCAGTCAGAAAACACTGTACTCTGTCAATGACCTTTGAACTAGATTTACATTTATTATCAGCATAGTGGTCAGCAGTGCAGTGAATAAAATGTACTAAATCTGGATAATATGATTTAGGTTGGTGTTGAGTCCTCCAATAACTCTACAAGTGTGACCCATAAAACGTTTGTAAAGACAGAAACGTTGGTTCAGCTATTATAGGTTGATTATCTCCTCAACATAGTCAACTATCTTCCCAATACTCAGTTAAATGGACCATTATCTTCTAAATTAGAAGACTGATTATTTCCTCAGCGTGTACTAAAACATAACCCATACATGTTAAATCTCATAAATGTTAATAAATAGACAAACACTTAAGAAGAAATCTACAGGAAAATACATAATCAACAGAAAAAACCTGATAGCAAAGGAGTAAGAGTGCGGTTTTGGCCCACGCTTTCTACTTTCATTGGCCCACATACCACCATACAATTATGGTGATTACTGTCCAAGAAGGCAGCCTCAATTTAACCCAAATGAAGCCACAACTCATGAATGGTAGAGTTGGCTGGCTATAGTTGGGCCAATTTTGGCACAAAATAGAAGTGGTGTTCAAACATCTCCCATGCTAGGTTGTTTTTGGGCCACATGTGGCCCAAAGTTCAAACACTATGATATTCCTTAAACAGATCACTACAGCTGGGCCAGTTTAGGCCCACAATAGACTTGTCATTGGCATAACTGATCTGCAAGTGTCTTAATTGGACTACCTTTAGTCCAGAATTGGGCTGTATTTAGTTCCAGAACTGCTATGGCTTTCTAACACCAACTAGACCAAAATTATAGAATTAAATCACGTGTAACTCCTTGTTATAATGTAATGTACCCTGTTTTGTGATTGCACTTGTTACAGTAAGAAGAGAATGTAGTTTGATTTAAGCCAAAACATACTGCATACACATTTAATACATACAAACACTGAGATGAGTATGTAATATTTTGGGCTTTGTATGTTCAGTTCAGATTTCAGGTGTGTACATTTATATTTTGCCTACATTTAGTAATTTTCATTCACTCAGATCAACCTGGACAATTTGTCATTTAGTTTGCTACATGCAAAATATTGTAACAATGTCTGCTGCCAGAATCATAACAGCAATGTGTGCCATACAATCTGTATTTTTCTTGTAAAGGCTGAATTGTAGATAGTTTGTTTGATATAGTTTGTGAACATAGTAAATCAGTAGTTAAGTGTGAACATTTAGCAGTGTTGTTGTACTGTAACTCTGTAAGAACTGTAACATGAACATGGTGTAGAGAGTTATGTGAAGCTGGCAACTATGGGTTTTTTCAGGGTTGTTATTATGTGACTCTTCACTCTTTGTCAAACAATAAACACAAGGACTTTAATTGTGAAGAGTTTTACTCAGCCACTATCCAAAATTAACTATAGTTGCCAGCTTGTACAGCATGTAAGTCTCTAGGCCATATGGTTATGATTCAGATGCAGGGGCAACAAAGCTGTCAAAAGTTACAAAAAATTGATTCAATCTTGTGTGAGTTTATTTGAAATAAAAGAATCAAGGAACCACATGAGGTTCAAAACTAGTTATTTACTTAAATCTTCAAAATCTTTAAATAAATCTACAATAAATAAATCTCCAATTCAGGCTACAATTCACCCACTCCATTACTCACTTAACTCACTGTTTGTTTTTGTACTGTAACACATTTACATTCAAATGTTGTTTGGTGCCTTTGAATGACAGTTCACAAATACAATATGTTTTGGCTTAAATCTAACACCATACCTACTACTGCACCTCCAAAAATTAGAATATTGTAAAAAAAAATAATTTGTGTACATAACTCAAAAAGCTAAACTCTAAAATATTTTATATTTGTTGCATGTAAAGTGTTATATTTCATGTGTTTTTAGTTTTAACATTGAATGTTTGAATAGTAATCAGACTTGAACACTCAAATTCAACAATAAGTATTGTAATAATTTAAGATTCTGGATTTCTGATTTTCATTGGCAATAATTACATCTACATCTAAGTCATACTGATCAACAGTCAAAAAAAAATGTCTAAAATGTAAATTTTTGTGTAATGAATATAAAACATCATAGTTTACCTTTTTGAATTAAATTATGAACACAAATTAACTTTTTTATGCTCCTCATATTTTTATGTGGCACTGTCGAAGAGGGAATTCAAATGACAGAGTATTAAAATGAATACAGTTTAGTTAACAGGAAGAACAGTGTAAAATTTTGGAGTTAAACACATACAGATAACACCGTTGATAAACAATTACTGTTTAATTACTTACTTTAACATATTGGGGATTATGCAGTGCCTGGCCAAAAACAGTCACCACCTGCATTTAACTAAGCATATAGGTGAGAACCTCCCATTGGATAATTACTGCATGGTGATTGTATTAGCTGGTTATTTAACCCTAACTGATGCAATGAGTAGCTTCTCCTTTGTTAAACAACCATGTGGAAAGACACATCCTGAGGTCATGGAAAAGATGTTAATCAGTTCCAGAAGGGTCAGATTATTGGCATTCATCAAGCAGAGAAAACATCTAAAGAGATGCTGAAGCTACTAAAATAGGGTTAAGAACTGTCCAATGCATTATTAAAAAGTGGAAGGACAGTGGGGGAAACAACATCTTTGTGGAGCGAATGTGGTTGGAAAAAAAACTCTTGAATGATCATTATTGGCAATTATTTCAACATTTGATGAGATCAACTCTCAGAAAAACAACAGTAGAGCTTAGAGAGTAGATATGTTTAATAATGAAAGTAAGAGCTTTTCCAAACACACAATGTGAAGGAACTCAATGAATTGAGACTAAACATCTGCATAGTTTTAAGAAAACCACTTATCAGTGACACTAATTGCCAAAAACTGATTCCATTTGCTAGGGAGCATAAAGATTGGACTCTTGAGCAATGGAAGGTCATGTGGTCTGATGAGTCCAGATTTACTCTGTTCCAGAGTGATGGGTGCAGGTGGGTTAAGAAAAGAGGTGCTGAAGTGATGCACCCATCATGCTTAGAGCCTACTGTACAAGCCTGTGGGGGCAGTGCTATGACCTGGGGTTGCTGTAGTTGGTCAGGTCGAGGTTCAGCAACATTATGTGCCCAAAGATTGAGGTCAGCTGACTACCTGAATATACTGAACAACCAGGTTATTCCATCAATGGAATGGATCAATGGATTCTTTCTTCCCTGATGGCACCCGGATATTCCAAGAAGACAATACCAAGATTCATTGGGCTCAAATTGTGAAATAGTGGTTCAGGGAGCATGTAACATCATTTTTACACATAAATTGGCCAGCACAGAGTCAAAACCTGAAGCCCATTGAGAATCTATGGAATGTGCTGGAGAAGACTTTGCACAGTGGTCCAAATCTCCCGTCATCAGTGTAAGATCTTGGGGAAAATTCTGGACAGAAATAAATGTTGTGAGATTGCAGAAACTTGTGGAAATGATGCCATCAAAGCTGTGTAATCAAATGATGTAATCAAAGCTAAAGCTGGTTCAACAAAATATTAGACCATGTGGCCTTTTTTTTTTGGGACTGGCAGTGTATTTGTGTATATTGAGGCATGTGACTGCATATACACAGTGGAAATAAGCATTTGAGGCCTCTTTCAACATTTCATTATAGTTAAATGAAAGAAGTTGATGTGCAAATCATCAAATCATAAAACTAAGAAGTTTCTCACATTCACACATTGACAGCCCTCTTTGCACGCTTGAAAATTATGAAGGCTCTTTTTCGTGTTTTTGTGTTCTGCTTGTTTATTCAGGTAGCTCCTTCTTGCCTCCTATGTGTCTGCACTAGAACATCATCTCCTCTTCCCTGCTGCCTTAATAGTTGCTTTTTCTTTTTCTAATCCAGCGTGTTCACAATTCAAGCTCCTTCAATTTCTTTAGTCATTTTACTTTTCCACATTTTAACAATCACATGTGGAGATGCCTGAGAGAGAGTGGGGTCATTTATTGGTTTCTTTATTTATTTAGACCATGCCATCTTTGCTTGCGGAGGAGATTTTGTAGCTAAAATACACTGTTGACTCCTAACCCTGTTACCTCCCATAAACCCTGCAAAGAGTTTGGCACAGACTCACAGGTCACACAAGGACAGCTGAGAATGGGAAAAACAGCCAGTGCCTGCAGCGAACTTAGAAGAGTGGCAGAAATCCAGATCCAGCAACAGTTAGCATGAGTGCCGAACACTGGAGAGCCTCCTTACAACAGCTGATAGAGTCCTGTGTGTCTGCAGCACAATGCATTCCGCCTGGATCCTTTTCTTCAGCTCTGCTTCTCCTCAGCACCATTCAGCTTCATGTTCTGCCTCTCTCGTCCTCTTACAGTCAAAACACCCAAACCGCTCTCGCCTTTCCCGAGCAGCCGTGTAAGCTAGCCGTTACTTAGCAACCACCATCAAGGCCCACTTAGGATTATCCTGTTATCAAGGCCAGAGTTTAGCACTGACTTGCATCCACTGCAGGATTTCTCCACTGCACCTACTGCTACTCAAACAGACTGATAGGTAGATGGATAGATAGATAGAGAAAGAGAGAGAGAGGGAGAGAGAGAGAAATCTTTTGTGCCTTTGTGAGTCGATCAAGGCTATTGTATTCATCTCTCAATAACATGGTTTCATAAGGCTATTACAGCATAATCTCTAAAGCTGTCAGACATGAACCCACCAGAACAGGTCAACAACTCATCCTCATTCAGAGGCCATTTTACAGTGTTTCAAAAGATGCTCCATGGCTATCAAAGAACTTTTAGAATTTGACCTATGCATGCTTCACCCATGATTATGCTTTCTATAGCAACATTTGCTAAGTTTAAAAAGTTTAAATATACACTATATGTCAGAATGTATAGACACCACTTCTAATCAATGTATTCAATTTATTTATTTATTTTTATATTCAACTTTGCCAATGTGATTGCCCAGAATGCCTGAAACATTTGCCTGAAGCAGTTGGCAGCCCTATCCACGGTGTCCGGGGAGCAGTTTGTGGTTAGGTGCCTTGCTCAATTGCACTTCAGTCATAACCTACCAGGGAAGTGAACCAGCAACCTTTCTGTCACAAGAACAGATCCCTAATCACCAGGCCACAGTTGCCCCTAGGCCCCTAAGTTGTACCCATTGCTGACACAGATGTGAAAAATACACACACACAGCTTGTCTAGTGTCTGTTGAGAAGTACTGCCAATAGAGTAGGACTCAGGAGCAGACAAACATTGCATCCACATGATGCAAAAGAAAACCATCCATTACACCAGACCACCTTTTGTCATGGACCAGTTTAAGGCTCAAGTGTTCATTGTAAGTGCTTTCCATGGTGAACAGAGGTCAGTATAAGGGATTTCACTCTAATGCTAATTTGTCTTATAGTAGCTCATCTGTAGATTGCACCAGGTCAAATCTTCACTTCCTATGTACATGCCTTGGGTGCCCATAATCCTGGTACAGTTGTTTTTTAGTGGTCCACCTTTGATAGGTACTCACCACAGTTTACTGGGAACACCCAAAAAGACCTTTTATTTTAGAGATATGCTGATTAATCTAGTCATCACTATTTGAATGAGCCATTAATTACTAGTTGCACGTCAAATCAGAAGATTACTGTATTTCTCAGATTTTATTCATTCTTTGTAGATGTTTCCATTCTTGACTTTGAATCAAATGTTTCCTCTGTGAAAGTGAAATTCAATTAACATTGGATTCTTCATTCCATTCTAAAATGAAAAAGACCACCCAGACTGTTACCACCAAAAAGTGCAAAAAGGAAAAAAAAGTATTTGAACACCATGCAAATTTGCAAGTTCTCCCACTTAGAAATCATGGAGGGGTCTGAAATTTTCATCTTAGGTGCATGTCCACTGTGAGACATAATCTAAAAGAAA
>BRDA01018001.1:0-16077 GCA_036984385.1 Crenuchus spilurus | reverse complement strand
TATATATACAGAGAGAGAGAGAGAGAGAGAGAGAGAGTAAAACATTTGTTGGTATTCATAATTTAACTCAACTGTAATATTTTATATTCATATATGTAAAGTGACATTCATTTACTGAACATCAGAGATGTGAAAGTAATTGAGCATCAATTAATTAACAGCTAATGCACATCAGAAATCCAAAATCTCAAATTATTAGGATGTCTCATTTTCATTTGAAGAAAATTACTATTCAAACAGTGTCAACATTAAAACAGACACATTTAATGTATATAAAATATATGGCAGTGTTCCCAGTGTTTGCATTAAATTATGACCATAAATGGAAATTTTCTCCATATTCAGATTTTTGGAGAGGCACTAGTATTATATTGTGTATATAAATGATATGATCTATTTTCTATAAACCTTTTCTTGGGGTGGAGATGAAGTGTATTCCTTTGAAGCAATAATTGATTTTTTTACTGTTTAAAAATTATATGACATGAAATCTACCATTAAGGTGTAGATCAAATTGGCACGGGGTGGCATAATGCCAAGGAGCATCATAGTGTATGACAAATACTTATATAATAATTCTTATTTTAAGTGCATTTTACAGTTGAATTCACACAGTAATACAAGAACAAAACACACACACACACACACACACACAGAGCATTAATGATGACTTAGTAAAATCTCAGTGGCATATTACTGAAAACGTAGGACAACAAATATCTTCAGGTTAAAGGTGAAAAGTTAATGAGACAATAAATATGGCTGCCACACACATGCCAAGTGTTAGAGGGTTTTTTTTAAAGACAGAAAAGACATTCAAGCAAAGCAAAACCCCTATTTGTAAGACTAAACCCCTGTGTTTCAGAAAGAGCATTGTTCTTTGGGTTATGTGTTTTATGTGTTTTTATGTGTTTTTATGTGTTTAAGTGAGGGAAATGTATATGTTACTTCAAAGCATCACCATGCAACAGAGGGTTAAATAACTGACTGTAATGTCACAATATCTTTATCACATGTTCTCTAAACAGTGTTGTTTTTTCAAGACTCTTCTCATATCCAGTGTAGCTCCTTACTCAAATGTAGGCTTGTTTGTGGCACAGTAGAACAGTATAGAACAAACAGCAGTACCGGATATCTGACAGGCTATTTACAAGTGTTTAATGAGTGTTTAGATGAGTATAAACCTCCCACACAAGATGAAACCTTTGATTGTGATGAACATTCCAGGGTGTGTTCCAGGCAGATCTTTTTACAGCACAGGGCTCTGCATCCTCTGAAAAATAAAGGGGCATTTGAGGCCACAGAGTGATTCTGTTTGAGAGGAAGCTCTCTCAAATCTATGTGGACGCAAACAAACTTGCTTGTGTTTCGATAAACATGTTGATGCTTGTGAGAGAGACCAAACAGGCACGAGGCCAAAGGGTAGATAATAGAAAAAGAGGACAGCTGATGAACCTGGACACAGTATCATGACGTACACCAGAGACTCATAAACACTTATATGATAAATTAAAAATGGTTTCCTTTAGCTTCGGCAATTTTGTCACTTGTGAAAATGAACCTCGGCATTGAAGAATTTCATTTGTTTTATTAAGCTCGTAAAAATGTTGACCCCTCATCATGGTTTGGTTTCACAGCGGCGTTGATTTAAGTGTTCGAATCTGATCTGTCAGTATGCTGACACAAAAAAATTTCTGAGGTTTGTTTTATGGCTTTGTTCATGTGGTAACTCTTTTTTTTTGCTTTTGATAGACTTGCCTGCTCTTGAATAGCATTTTTCTCTGTAATGGATACTGCAGTGTAGAACATGTGCGCTTTAATCTTCGCTGCACTCAATAACACTTCACCTGTTGCTGTAAAATTGTTTGTAAGGCACAGTCAGAGCTAATGTCCCGAGACACAAGCACTTAAATATAAAGTAAACTCTTTTTTTTGCATAATTTAATCAATAAATGAAGTTGTTTGATGTGAGATGCTAGAAACATTTTTAACAGAGGTAGAGAAAGAAGCCAGACATCTGAATTTTTGTTATTGCATAAATTGATCATAAATAAACATGTTAAAAAACATTAATGGTGGAGAGCTACATGGATGGCATTGTATGGCAAAATAAATAAACTTTAAATACATTTGATAAAATACATTATATGATGTAAATTAAGTCAATTTTCCTATTTACTATTTTTAATCTGTTTCCAATCACCACCCCTTAAGATTTTTTGTAACTCATGGCATACAATCAAGCACAAAAGTTTTCACAGTGCACAAGGAGATGTAGCCCCTCCAATCATTTAAAATGCACAGCAATCCTATCATATTTTGTATGCCACTATAATATCAAACACAAAAAGTAAAATGTTTCACATGGACTTGTACCAAAAATATGAATTTAACTAGCTAGCTTTGACAATTCAGTCATATGTTTTGCCTTCAAGTAATGAGCTCAGTCTTCTCATATTTGAAATTATGCTATTAATATTGATAAGTTGCATCATGTCAATTCAGACTCCTGGTGAAAATATGCACATTGGTTTTCCAGAACATCCCGTATCGTGTTTGGATCTTAAAAATAAACTAAATCAAACAACAAAGGAAAAATCTTATGCCTGACAGTTCCCTAGCAGTACCAACATGACCCACTGGGGACTGTGGGTCTGCTGGTTGTAAACCACAGTTACAGAAGAAACTGCTTCTATTTTCAGAATCAGAATTTGATTTATTGGCCAAGTATGTTTATTTTTTCTGGCTGTTGGTGTCTAGAATTATATAAAAATACAGTTAGTGTAACAATATGCAATATACAGTGAAGAGTATATATAGTCTAGTACAGACAGATTGTACAGAAACAAGTGATATAGACAATGTGCCTATAACGATCAAATACACAATACACAAGCAAACACACAGATTATATTAAAAACAGTTAATATGATGTACATGGTAGTGCAAACAACAGCAGTGTACAACAAGAGAATGAATTAAAGACAGTGGTAAGATGAGTGTAATACTTCTCCAGGAGGATATTGGTGGTCTGCTATTTATGCGGGTGATGGCCTGAGGTTATTACGTGGAAAATATGGTGAAATATGAGTTAATTGCTTTACTTATCACTTATCACATTTACTCAATAATAAAATTAGATTTTTTCTAATAGTTATAATAAAGCTGTGCTTTTATTAAAATGTGTTTCTGTCTTATTACATCTACTTCATCCATTTACCTCCTGCACTCAAAAACATTTTTAAATGGTTAAATGTCCTTCGATGACCTACTTTGAAAATATAGAAAGTACATAGCACAGATTTTTCCACTCTTCTAGGTTATCTCAATATGTCTTTGGGGCATGACATATTAGCTTGGTTTTGTATATCACTAAAGCAGCGGAACCGTTCACTGGCCCAATGTACTAAAATATCATAACTTTCATTTGAAAAGCAGGTATTTTCTTTTTCAGGTCAATTTGTTCACTCTCATTTGAACACATCAGCTGTCGTTTACATGCCATGAACATTTCAAAAGGAACAAACCAACACAAATGCTCCAAAACTGCTTGAAATAGAAGTTGGGAAAGTTTTTGTTTTCTCCTGTAAAATGACCATTTTGGAAATACATGTTAATTGCAGAGTTTGAATTTGTGCACTAATGTAGGTAAGTGAGATGATATAATTAGACAGTGCAGTTTGCCTTTAGCTAACCGATAACATATAAAAATTGGTTTTCAAAACAGCACCGCTGTCAATTTTTTTTACATCAAAGTAATAAACTTTATAAAGACAAATTTAAATTATTTTTGTTCATTTTAATGTCGATTCTGATTGAGTATTAATTTACTCAAACTACAAATTAACTTTGAGATGTTGGATTTCTGATTCTTATGAGCTATAAGCCTGTTCATCTTTAAAATCTTCATCAAAAATGCTTGAAACGTTACTTTATGTGTAACAATTATAAAATCTCAATTTTTAAATTACATTTTGAATAACAACTTTTTCATCGATACTCTAATATTTTAATGTAACACTGTATTCTGCTCTAGATAAGAGATTTATGACAGCAAGGTGCAAAATCATAATATAATTGGTTAATATGAATTTCCCCACCCAGTGGTGCAGACTGACATCATTAGAGCTCTGGATTTGCTTTACAAGCAGGCAAAAGTCATTAGATTTTGATTAACAATTTTGTCTGAATGTTTATATGACCAAGATCTAAACTAATAAAACTGATTTCTGAATGATTTTCATACTAATCACTTCCATATGAGGTATGTTTCAGAGCTTATTATGTGGAACACTTACAAAACATTTCAATCTATAAATGTGACAAACAAACCACAGCTGTTCCTCTTCAAAATGAGACCAGACACATGAGATCTTACAACTGAAATTCATCAACGTGTTTTTATTAGTTCAGCTAGATAATAGATGGCATAAGAAAAATCTCCTTTTTTAGTCAATGAGAGCTCTTGTGAGGTGACTTTTTATGACTACAGTGTTACTGTTATGGCTTTATTATCTGAATATATGCACTAATGTGTGTACTCTGTTATTTTGCTGTTTCACATGCAGACTTTAGCTTATGTTTGCCATCATTCCTATTAGCTTTTGTTGCTACAGAGAGTAGAGCAAGTGGAAAATGTTTTCCTGCTCCTGTTGGTACAATATAATAATAATGTTCCAATGGAGCATGTAACTGAGTAGACAAATCTGTATTTGTTAACCACATCTGCTTATGGTTTACTTTACGTCTGTCAGATAATGTTTTGTATATGTATTCTGACGTGTGCTCTGGATTGTATTTCATGAGTGTGTGTATGTGTGTCTGTGTGTGTGTTTATGTTAGTTCCATCTTCCTTATGAAGCAGTGTCTATGTTATTGGAGCTGGACCTTTTATCCACCTGAGTCCATTTGAATTAATGTAACTCCTTTGGTTCAGACCACCATATTAATTTATATGACACCGTGTAGACATTGATCTGCCTCCAATTCGATCTGTAAACATAATGTGATAGATCTAACATATGGTTTCTCTCTCCCTTGCTTTACAAACAACTCTAAAAAGAGTGTCAAGCAGGTCTATTCACTCAGTTGAGATCATCTGCCCAGTTGTTCAGTGCCAGAGCCTGCTGAGGTGCTTTCTCAGTTTTGGCATATCTCTTTGTGAAGCTGGACTTTTCTTTACACTCTCAGGACTGCACTTTTTGTCAGGCGGTGCTTGAAAAATGCAACCCAAATGACGTCAAGCCAAATTACATCTCAATTTTTATAAAGACGCCTGTTACCATGGCTACCATTGGGTTACAGTGGTTGACATTTGTCTATTTTTCATCCCCATCTTATTTTTTTTCTTTGCACTATATGATACATATTACATTCTTAGTCTGCTTCAACTGAATTGCTATGAGACAGCACAGGCTTTGAATTATGCTCAAATGCAGCTAAACATCCCCTGCTTAACTGTGACACCTTTCAGCATTCACTGCATAATTACTGTTGTCAGTGATCAGTAGGAATGTGTTGAATATTTTAACATGGCAAAGTTCAGGCAGCACACACACAGAGAGTGAAAAAAATATACGCTTGACTGCGGATTGGTTTATAGGGGAGTTAAATAGGTATTACTCATCAAAGTTGCAAAAGGGGGGGTGAGGAAGGAGAGGAAGATGAAATGAGGACACGCCAGAGCACACACTCCAGGCGCTGCGGCGCTCCATGGGTCTCTGTCGGGAAAGAGGGGGTGGGGTGGGGGTGGGGGGACTGTATTACAAGGGGAGCAAGGGGTGATGGGAAACAGCCGTTTAATCTAAAAGCAGCCACTTTGGCTGCTGCCCAGAGGAGTAGCAGCTCAAGCAGCAAGGATAGAGACTGAGGCGAAGCCAGGGTCAAACAAGGCCAGGAGTATGGCCAAGAAACCAGAAAGAGGGCGCACGCACAGGTGTTAGAACCTGATTTTGGACAACAAATACTGTAAGACGTACTGAGTGAATATGCTTGACACATATAATTCACTTTTTCATCAAAGCCGACAGCAGATGGTGAACTGATTTGTACTCGCTCTGCTAAAATTCATGATACATGCTGGAAAGCAGGTGATAAATTTTCAGCTCCCACTGAAGCTTTTCTGCTCTGCTATTGAACTGATGTCTCCACCAGATCTGAATCCTTTTTTGTTTGTTTTCATTACATTATTTATGAGGTATGAAATAGTCAAACAAGACTTCTTTGGCTAATTGCATTATCAAGGTTTAAAATGAGGGCCATACATCATAGATTTGGCTCCACTCTAATTGTACATTAAAGTAATTTAGTGACAACATTGCAATATCGAGTGCATGTTCTCATTCATCACACTCCCCCTGCTCAATTCATACATTCATCTTAATTTGTGTTTGTCAGAAACAGTTGCTTTTTCAATCAAGAGGATTGCGTAAGATGGCTATTAGTTACTAGTTCAGTTCAAGTTCTTTAAAAGCCATGTTAATGCTTTCGCTGTAAAGCAACCCTAATAATGCACATTCCTGATGCTATGCCGAGAGGATTAATTCACTGTAAATTAATGAGCAATAAGAATGTCTGCATTACTGGAGATTTTCCTTTCTGGAATTTTTAGGAAGATGTTTTTGCGTGTAAAGGATCCTAAGAGTGACATAGTCCAGATATCAGGATTGAGCAGCGGAAGTGTATAACGATGACTTATAGAGGAAAGAAAAATAAAAAACAACTCAACAATCCTGCTCACTCTTAATCGGATTGTTAAAAATAACCCAGACATTCCAGTACCTTTCACCCTTCCTGAAAACACCAATATGGGTAATGCAGCAGATTAGTCAGTTCTTAGTAATGAAGTCTGTTTCATTAGCAGCCTGCTGAATGTTGCCCCGTCTTACACTTTTCCACAAAAAGAGTGTAGCTGTGTGTGAGAATGCCTCATTAAAATGATCGCCTGTGTGCAGGTTTGGGTAATCCTTTTAGAATAAGCTAAGTAGACTGGGTTGGAAGACCTGCTGTAAACCTCTCAGTCTGGGCACTGTCCAAGTGGTGAGGTGAAGAAAGTAGAAGAGTCAACTAAGGACACATGTCAAGAAACACTTAGTAAAAGCAATGCATCCTAGGTCTACTGCACTATTTTCCAGCATTATGGGAAATGATTTTCAGGGTATAATATGATGTTTAGCCAATGTGTTAACTTGTAGAGCTTACTGATGCTGTCTAAAAACCAGAGTTTAACTTTAATAGAGTAATTAAATATGCCATATTGATACCGATTGGTATCTGTACAGTGGCAGACTCAGGATGTTTGAAGGGTAGGGGCAAAAAAGTAAAAAGGGCACATTTTTCCCAATAGAGGGTCACTTCTCAATTAGATGGGTGTCTTCCTGGGCACTTAATCATGTACAATTTTAGGAGAACCCTATACAGGACTGCATCACTCTTTTCTACTGAAAAGGGCTCACTTTGGGACACTGTCTAGTAGGGTGCAATAGAGGACACTTCATGTGCCCTTTTCTACTGCAAAGGCAACCAAATAAGGGGACTCGTTAAGGCAGATCTTTCTTGTTCTATCATCATTTATTACAAAATAGGGGTCATTAAATATTTTTTTCTCATGCTAACAGGGCACTTTTTGCCATTCTAGAGGGCACTTTGGAGATGTTTTTTCAGCCATGAGTGCACAGGTAGCGCTTTTCCACCAACACGGAACCGGCACCGTTCTGGTTCAAGAACCTAATTTTGAACCGTTCGGTGCGTTTCCACCAACAAAAATACCGGCACGAACCAGGAACGTTCGTTCGCAGCGGGAACCAAAAAATACTTGGTTTTTCAGTGCGAACCAAACGCGCCTGCGCACTGAGGCGACTCGTAGCGTACAGCGGTCCAGTGAAGAAACTCAGTTTTTGTTATCTATTTGGTGTTCTCCGGAGTTTCAGGAGAAACTTGAGGGGAGTATTAGAAAGGAGAAACTCTACAGCGAGCTGGTAGAGGATTTAGCTCGGGCAGGTTTTGTTCGTTCAAGAGAGCGAGTGATAGATAAGCTAAAGAAGCTAAAAAAGGACTACAGAGACTCTAAAAAGGAGCTATCGCGCAGTGGAGCTGGACGAGGGAATGTACCGGCTCTAGATTTGACTTGTGAAGTGAAACAAACATTTGTACCAAGAGCACAAATGCTCGCAAGTAGTCGATGCGCTCCGCCATCTTTGTTTATAATTCCGCTTTGTTGATGACGTACACCGTGAAACGTGGGCTGGTTCACTAAAAAGCACCGAGGTTCTCATAAGCCCGAACGGCACCAGTTCAAGAACCAGAGTTATTTTGGTGGAAAAGCGCTAAGAGAGATGAGGTGGTCGGTGCCCTCAAACACACTCATAAAAGTGACTCATAACACACTTATAAAAGTTAAGAAAGAGGCAAAATAAGACTGAAAATGAAAGTAACACAAGTAACACTGCTCTGGAAGGTTCCAGAATCAGCAGTTTAATGAGTATCAGGTGAGCTCGTCATGATTGAGTATAAGAGTTGCATCCATCAAAGGCTTAGTGTTTGCAAGCAGGGATGAGTCATGGTTCAGCGGTAATTGTTTGACAAACCGACATACTACAGTGATGGAGCTTGGGGGTACTTTCAAAGTCATTGGCACTTAACCCAGTCCACTGCTGCATCAAGAAATGCAAACTGAAACTGTATTATGCAGTTATGCAGGCAATCATCGACAGGGCCGTAGTACCAAATTCTGGGTCCTACACACAAGCAGTGTGCAGCCCATATTATTAAACATTATTTCCTTTAATATTTAAAAGAAAATTTAACTCCTCAGGAGCCCTCCCACCACTTGCGGCCCTAGTAACTCAGTCCCACATTTCATCCCACTATGACACACCTGATCATCAAACAGATCATTCTACATAAGAGGAAGAACAGATTTTATGTGCTTTCACCAGTCAAAAGATAGCTATGCAATATGTTTAATTACCTGCTCACAAGCCAAATTAAGCTTTAGAAGGTTTACTGTTAGTGTCAATATGCTACTAGCTTAAGTGGACTTGAGAGGTATAAAGCAGTAGAAACTATTATAACCCAATAGATCTTATATTACAAAGAATTTATAGCTGCAGTTGGAGAACAGAAGCAGCAAATAAAGGCTTCTTGGAGTTGAGCAATGCTACAAACAACCTTTGTTCCCTAAACACCTTTCAATAGATAGATCTTTAAAGAGAAATGTGTGAAGAACCTTTTTAAAGGTTTAAGAACTTCCACACAATACAAATCAGTGGTGACTAACCTTTGATTGACTCGAGATGTACCAGCATGCAGAGTCCAGATTCCACTACAATCACAATTACACATATTAACAATAAAATCATAAAAAAAACAAAGAAACTCCTAAAAAAACAAATCTCATTCCTTCCATATCAGTAGTTTATGCTAGACAACAATTAGATCAGATGAAACCAAAAGAGAAACATTACGTCTCCAACTGCTCAGATATTTCCACTGAGAGAAAAATCCTAGAAATCTCAAAAAGTCTCAGATTTGCTAAAATAATATCACTCATGTTTACTAAGGACTGGATCCTCAATATGAGCTCAATCTTTACTCATCCAGGATTAAGAGCTTTCTCGGTTTTTATGATTATTTATTATATTATATATCTCTTTTGTCTCATACTATTTCTCCCAAAGAATTTTAGTATAATCTCCATTAAGTCTCCTGAGCAAAGAGCAACATTTGAACAACACAGTTTTCTTCTCGGTAGGTAAGTGGGGCAGTCATTAGATGTAATTTGGAACTAAAATCTGAGGAAAGTAGATCTGTACGTGCAGGACTGGTGACCACTGAACCCACTAAGAACCACACATTCAATCAAATAACCATTAGGGACCATTATTTTTATGAGTGTATTACTCATAACATAAATCAAAGGATTTATGTTGACTTACAAACTTAAAATATGTCGACATTAATTGCAAGAAGCAAAGTTCACCTCTGCTGACTCTGTTGCTTGAATGAATGGAAATGTGTGGTAGTAAATCAGGAAATGGAAGATTTACTTTGATTTTTTTTTGGGAGCAAATGACAGAACGATGAGGCAGAATTGTGAGGAAAAAATGTAACACTGTTCTTGGTTCTGTCGATGCACAGATGGTGAAAATGGTATGCCAGGTTATCAGGCAC
Organism: Crenuchus spilurus; assembly: GCA_036984385.1. Classification (NCBI taxonomy): domain Eukaryota; kingdom Metazoa; phylum Chordata; class Actinopteri; order Characiformes; family Crenuchidae; genus Crenuchus; species Crenuchus spilurus. The sequence goes on along the minus strand of BRDA01018001.1, from coordinate 5,907 downwards.
TGTGCTATAATTTCCCTAGAGGGCACAGTGCCCAAAGATGCCACTGGAGTTTCCTCTTGAAACAAAGCCAAATGTCAAGTTTAATGGAGTGTCGTGATACCCTCCCCCTCCCTCACCCCCAGCTCAGAACCTCTCTCTCAGCTCAGCACTGAGTGCATGTGAGGCCACCTGTACAAATTTTTGTACTTGTACTCAGTATGTTTTGATGAGTATGACATACCAGCTCACCGTGTTTTTCAGCCTCGTTTTGTAAGTAAGTGGGATGGGGGATGTATTGTAGTTCTTGCTACTGTGCATGTCATTTTGAATGTTCTGTTGCGCAAATCTATCATCCCCTTTAATGTCATTCTTGTAGCAATTATTGCCATAATAGCATTTCACTTTGGTGTAGGTGTTTTGTTGTTATTTTCCAGTACATTTGGCAGGACTTGTGTGTATGTTCACAGAGTTTGAATCACTGCCATGTTTCAACAAGTTCAGAGAGCAAATCTAGTATAAGAGTTTAAACATTGAGCAATACGTGTACACAGTGACTGACATTCACTTGCATTACAGTTTTATTACGTCAGGTCAACTGTAATAACATGCAATTAGGCCTATCTGGAATACTCTGACTTCAAACCAGTGAGGAAAGGTTTATGGGTGGTCTTTCTCCAAGCAAGTCACAGTCATTGCTTGCTTGCTTACATAGTTTTCCTGTATAAACATGCCATACAATCCCTTAGGCAGTCACTTGGACCACGTAAAAAACATAGGGGGAAAAAAAAGCAAAGGCAAAGTCCATTAATGCTTTTGTGTCTATGGTGAAATATGGGTACATTGGGGCAATCTAGGGCAATGAACAAGCCTGAGGTTCACACAGCACACGCAAATACTCTCACACACGTACAGGAGGAACAGATAACCTCACACACTCTCTCTCTTAATCATTAAACGCTTGTCCCCCCAACCTCTGGCAATGTACAACATGGACAGCTTCCCACTCGTAATAGAACACATTATCTACAGGTAGGCCTCAAAGCGGTTCCATTATCATGCTGTAACCTCATGGTGCCTTTAACTCATGCCACAGAAATGCTTTGAAGAGGAAAAAAGGGCTATCTTCTGCACATTACATGGTCATAAAGAGGTACAGAGAAGACAGTGACAATATAATATTTCGCACAGATCATTTCACTTCGGGTCTTACAGGTGTCAGGGTGCTGAGACCAAAGGTTTCATATGCTAATTAACAAAACGGATATGACAATAATTTTTTTTACAGTCGTATATGATGTAGTACAATGACAAAGCTTTGTATCAGAATAGAAATTCTGTGATATTTTACAATTTTTTATATTTTTTATAAATATTCAACACATTCCTACTGATCAATTTTATTTTATTTTTCAATTCATGGTTAATTTTATAATTTCAGAACATTCAGGGATAATTATGAATCATTATACTTTAAACACAATCTGTTGTAAAATGCTCAATATCCATCAATTAACTACACATATTATTTATTAAAGCCAGTCATGCAATAACATTTGGTTGTCATGTCTTGGCAGTCATAGCCAACTCTTAATGAAGTACATTGTTTGGCAGAACAATTGTTTATGAACATTATTAATAACAAATTAAATTATGTGTTGAACATTAATCCACTTTGTATTATGCCAACATCCCAAATCATTGCAATACCTACGCATTCACTGCTTCTTCCAAAATCAAGTGTATTATAAATGAGTTTATTGCGTTTTTGTTGGAGCAAATATGTCTACTGTCCAGGGAAACTTTCTAGATTTTGGACCATTGCTGTGAGGATTTGTTTGCATTCAGTGACAAGAGCATTAGTGAGGACAGGATGTTGGATGATCACCACCTCGCCTCATCCCAAATTCATTCCAAAAGTACAGGATGGAACTTTATCATTTCAGAGAACACAGCTACACTGCTCCACAGCTCAATGATGGAGGGCTTTACACTGCTCTATTCCATACCTTACATTAAGCATAGTGCCAAAAGGTTCATCTTTACCTGATCCAGAATGCCCTATTCTATTTGCAAACCTTCTCTACAGGGAGAAGACCAAATGTATGCAGATTTGCACATCTGGGTCAGTAATGGGTGCAATTTAAAGTAGATGAATGCATTCATTAGAAAGGGTGTCCACAAACATTTGGACATATAGTGTAGCCTATTACATCTCAACAGGTTAAGAGTTCTGGGGGATGTTATTTATGAAAGTTACTGATATTGTATTTTGATTAAATAGTATTCATGGTGTACATAGTCAACATAGTTGGTGACACAGCGGAAGTAATATACATTGTATCAAGTATTACATGACTTTTTTCCACTTGTGTTTTAATTCTTCCAGACCCTGGAGTAGTGGTAAACATTTTCCAGCCTTATGGGTAACGTTCCTCCTGCACTCTTGTTTCTGCTTTATTGCATTGTTTACACAGCGTGCGCTGGCAGAGAAGCTGCTAGCGTCTTTCAGATAGGCCAAGTGGATGGGGCTGCTCTATAAATCCTCCTTTCTGACAGCCTCACACCAGGACTTCTGCACAGCTTGTGGCTCTGCACAGTCTTGGCAGAGTAGCTAGCCAACATCCTCCCCATTCAAGGTTGATTACATAATATCAAAGGGTTGACATTGGCATCCAAGCAGTGCTGTTATTTTGACGTAGAAAGACCTAGATTCACCCCAAAACAGCAACTATAGGTAGCCACCTTCATGACAAAGAGAATAGGATGGTTACAGACCTACATTATACCAAAAGGTCAAATCTGGTCAAACTGTCAACTGGTAGGATATTTACAACCTGTACATGTCCATATCATGAATCTTGCTCTTTTGGAAAAAAAGGGGCAGATAATTTTATTTTTATGAAAGTTTCAGTTTCAGCTTCTTTCAGTATCTAGTGATGCCACCACTTATGCAGAAATCACTGCAACTAATAATTTATGGTTATTGATGATCAGTCCTGCACATCGGCTTGGAGGAATCATTTCTATTGGAATTAAGATCAGAACTTTGACTTGGCCATTCCAAAACTTTAACTTTACTCTACTTTAACCATACTTTAGTGCAATGACTTGTGCTCTTAGTGTTGTTGTCTTGCTGCATGACCCAGATTCTCTTGAGTTTCAGCTCAGAGAACATGGACAGATAGCCAACCCATCCTAGTCTAGATGCAACAAAACAGGCCCAAACCATGAAACTACCACCACCATGTTTCACAGATGGGTTGGTGTTTTTATGCTGGAATGTAGTGTTTTCCTTTCTCCAAACACTTCTCATTTAAATAAAAAATATTTATTTTGGTCTCCTCTGTCCACAAAACATTGTTTCAATAGCCTTCTGGCTTGTCCATTTCAAAGCAGCGCAGCAGATTTTTTTTTTGCAACTCTGCCATGCACACCATTGTTGTTCTGTGTTCTCCTGATGTTGAACTCATAAATACTAACCTTACCCAATGTGACAGAGACCTTTTGTTGCTTAAGAATTAAAAAATGTTGGTTCTTTAAGCATATAATAAATAAGCTTTCAAATGTTCTTCAAATTCACACATCTCAATAAATAAATAAATAGCGTTATTTGAGTGATGCCTTGCAGAGGTGTCCAACTCTAGTCCTGGAGGGTCAGATTCCTGCACAGTTTGGTGATCTTCCTGATCAAACACACCTGATTTAGCTCAGCAGGTAAGGAGTATGTTTAGTTGTAGTGACAGAGCAGGGCAATCACTAAACTGTGCAGAGGAATCCAGTGCTGGAGGGCTGGAGTTGGACATGTCTGCCTTAGAGGAACCACTTCTGACTCCATTCTTTAAATAAGCATATTGTAAATGAACTTTGTGAATATGTAGGTTCTTCAGCCCTTTAAAATGTTCCTCACAATCTCATTTACAGAAAAGGTTCTTTAAGCAACCCGATATGGTGCTTTTCAATGAACCTTTTGAGAACTACACCCTTTAATTAAGCTTTAAGTTTAATTAAGCAAATAGGATATAACAGCTGTTTTTATAATCAATACAAACTCATTTTATGTCAGTGTATTAGCTTAAAAGAATGGTTCACTATTGTTGGTGTTTTTATTTTACAAATAAACACTTGCTGCCCATAAACAGTTTTACATATAATTTCTCAGCCTTTGAACACTTCTGTATATAGAACAAAATTGATGGATGCTGCAGAAACCTGTCTTGCAATAAATCAAAGCCATAAGCCAAATACTGAGTTCTTTAATAACGAAAAGCTGTACCTTAAAACAACCTTTCATCCCCACTGCAGTAATAAATTGCCTAGTAAAATAAATAGGGAAAAAATCCTAAAAACACAGAGTGGAAACATAAAATATTAAACGGGCCATTTGAGGCCACAGTTCTCAGTAAGGTATCCTCATCGCACCTTATCTTCCCAGCCAATCTTGTGTAACTGTGAGGCAGTGTTTCTAAGAATATGAGCATGGGAGGTTAGCAATTCCTGATGGAGGCAAAAATTTATATTCTACTGATAAATGACACTCGTAGCTATAAATTTCGACACATACAGCCCACCAGGATGTCCTAGGACAGTTGTTTGCAAGGCGCTACAAACGAAGTGGTAAGTCAGACAACACATGGTGTTCATTAAAAACCACTGACTCACATTTATTGCTGACACTTGGTGCGTATTTAGAGACTGTGTTTTTCATAACATTAATCATTCTGAATCACACTTGTGTTCTCCTACTGCATATGATATATTTGTCTTATATATTGAGAGACTAATAGCATTAGATTTAAGGACTAACATCTGAATAAGGGTCAGGATTCTGAACTCAGCTCAGCATCATCCTTGTCTATACTCTAGACAGTAGCCATTTCATGTGATTAAGATCAGTTCTATTGATAAAAAAGTGGTGATATTTAAGATAATGGACAGTGAAAAATTGTATGGTGTTGTACTGCAATACCAGTACATGATTCCTAGAAAGAGAACAAAAGTAATAAAATGCTAGGAAGCTCTGGGAAGTCATTCAAAAAGAAAGATGCAATTTGGGATCCTGCTGCAGGCTTGGCCTTCAGCCACCCATAACAGATTTTGTGAAAGTATTGGAAGAGTGAGACCTCATAAATTGAGATGGATGAAACAAAGTACAGAACAATAAATGTATTTCACAACCAGTGTCTGGGCAAAGAAATGTGTCTCTGCAAGTGTTCTTATGTGAAGCGTGCATGTACATTTGTTTGTAAACATTAAAATTAATGTGCGTCTTATTTATACCAAACAACAACCACAATTTATTGCTCTCTTATTCTCTCTGTGTTGATGATGTTGGTCATGCTACCTCTGAGCAAGTTGTAATTAAAAATGGGGTTCACTTTTAGGGCACAAGTTTTTATTTCATACACATAAAAACATGCTGTCAAGTTAAGCCTTTCTGATTTATTTGGGCTTGAACATTTGCTCTTGGGATGTAGTGAGCCCAGAGTTTTATGTTTAAAATTGCTTTGACATCTTTATACACACAATAAAATCACTAGTGTTGAATTCCTACAGAGTTAATGTGAATCAAATGCAACTCTTTAACGCTAAAGTTAACTCTGTGGGAGTTTGATGCTGATGGTTATATTTTAATTATGCTTTATTCAGACATTATACTCTCAGTTTAACTGCAAAATGTTTATAACAACAATAATAATCATCATCATCATCATCATCATCATCATCATCGTTGTCATCATCATAATATAGCACCTTTCTCAAATCAAATATTTGTGTAATTTTTTTTAGCTTTCTGATAATTATGCAATTTGCAAAATATTGTTTTATAAATTAAATATCTTCTCCTGAGATCGCTACCTTGCCATGGTGGAGAAGCTTGAGAGAACCTTTGAATCTAAGAGCGATACCATCTGGAGCTATGCTCCTGGT
>BRDA01017996.1:0-12944 GCA_036984385.1 Crenuchus spilurus | reverse complement strand
ATAATTAATGTGGCATTAGTATGGACAAGGCTTTTCTAGTTCGTGACTACTTGTATTAATAAGTGACACAGCTGCTGTATGTTTTCGTAGTCCGGACGGATTTTTTTTCTGATCTCCGCTGAATGCCGTCAGCCCGATTCAGCTGGCCGGCATGCTCGTTCATGTGTTTGGAGGCTCATTCCGTGGCCGCGCGCTAAGCAGATCTGCATGATTGGAGCGGGGGAGAGGTAATAGGCACCGTTAAACAGCAGTGTGGGCCGGGGCCGCAGTGCGCGGCAATGGCTCCTCCACGGACTGAGTTAAACAGCCGGCAGCCCAGCGGCCCACTAACCCATCGGCCCACCGGGGAAATCCCCGGTAGTAATGTATGCCAGTCTGCCCCTGCATGTGACCTCAGCCAACATTACATCTCTCCACCCAGTGGCGCCACCAGACAATTTTCATAGGGGTTGTCTAATGGGGCCACTGAAAAGTTTGGGGTGGCACACTAACTCTAAGTCAGGGGTGCCCAACTCTAGTCCTGGAGGGCCAGATTCCTGCACAATTTGGTGTTTGCCCTGCTCTGACACTACAGTTAAACCTGCCCATTACCTGCTGGGTTGAATCAGGTGTGTTTGATCAGGAAAATTACCAAACTGTGCAGGAATCCGGCCCTCCAGGACTGGAGTTGGGCACCCCTGCTCTAAGTCATAAGTGACTTTTATGAATTCTGTTATGCTATTGTGGTATATAGACAAGTCAATACAAGAGTTAAGGAACAGCATACTGATATACTTGTGTTTTTGATTTTACAGTTAATGTTACAAATTATCTGATGTCCATAAACTAATATGGTACAATTATCATTTTACTGTATAACTGTTCTGCGTTATTTATCTGTGTATACTAGGGTGACCAGATTCCAATTCACCGGATGTGGGACAAAGACTATGTTTGTGTGGGACAGTGTGGGACACCAATGCATCGAGGTAGTCTAAAATAACTTGGCACCTAGCACACTGCAAATAAAAATGTTTGTGTATATATATATATATATATATATATACAGTCATGCTCAAAAGTTTACACACCCCTTGAACTTTTTCACATTTTGTCACCTTACAACTACAAACTTAAATGTATTTTATTGAGATTTTAAGTGATAGACCAAAACAATGTACCACCAAATGGTATTATGTGTATTATGTACATGTGTATTATTTTTGGCATTTTGTAATAATAGTATTGCCAAAATCATACTTCCCCAAAAAAAATCCCCTGTGAAGAAGCTACAATAAAATGCTTTTGAGGGTAACATCTACACACCTAGACATTTGACATATGTGGGGTTGTACACCCCACTTACACATAATCCTGTGTGGAGCCTGTTAGAACAGCATAGAAAAACAGGACACTTAAACAAGCAAAAATATTGTTTTGAACATGTTGTCAGCACCACGTCAAAAACCTGCAAGAAGCTTATTTTTCATTTAATTACACAAACATATGCACCTTTTATCTCTGCTGATTTGATAAAAATAGGGATTTGAGCATTTAATCTATAGACTAAGACATTTGACCAGTCAAAGCTTAAACATTGTGTGTAAATATTCTAAATATAAACTGTGATTAATCAGCTTGTTTTTACAGTGCAGGTGTCTCTGGTCAGGTTGTCCTAATATAATGTGTGTGTAACACAACTCTGTAAGCACACTTGTGTTTATAACTCAGATCTGGGCCAGAGAATATTAAGATGTACAGTGTATTAAGTGTACAGTGTCATTAATTCTTCTGAAAAGATGTGAATCACTGAATTTAGACCAATAACAGGAGATGTTAGGAGCTGCAGCAGAATCTCCGTTGTGTCTTTTGTTTTAAGAACGTTCTAATAATATGAATTTATTTAGGACTTCCGTTTGTTAACTATAACACAACTAGTGCTTTATGAGATTGTTGTTTTCTGTGAAATTATGATAATAGTAGTTATTTAAATACAGAAACAACAGAAACACAGAGTGCGATTCGTTCTGCTCACACCGCTGTGTGATGCGCGTGCACGCGAAGGGGAGTCGGATTCTGGCGGGGAGTCAGAATTCGGCACAATACCGGCGCTGTTCTGACCTGATTGGTTTGTGTTGGTGGGCGCCCTTAACCTGCGTCCGCGGCTGAAATTATCAATCAGGCCGCCCCGTCTCCTGATCACAGCCCTCACTGCTTTCCCCACACAGCCATCTGGGAAATGCCAGATTATAAAACACTGGAGTCTGACTATCAGTAACAATGCGGGACAACGTCTCAATTTGCGGGACCCGTGAAAAGTACTGAAAATGTGTGACTGTCCCGCACAAAGCGGGACATCTGGTCACCCTAGTGTATACATGTATTAGGTGATTCTTTGTTTTTCATATAGTTAAACTATTTCTTAAAAAGACAAATGTTACAGCTTAAAATGGAAGAAGTACATTAATAGTAAAGAATAAGTTATTCAATGGGAACTAGCCTACTCAAGTTTTTAAAAACACATAGAGGCCTCCAATTATTTTAAATACAGCTTTATTGTCCTGTTGCTGTATCCTTTTGTAAATGTATGCATAATAAGACATGTCTTACATGTTACTTACCTGTTGCTTGCTGTTACTTATGCTTGCTATCTGGGACATTACACATCACTCCCATTAATGAGACATGAGATATGACTATTAATAATTATATTCTTGTAAGAATCAATAATAATAGCAGCAGTTCAGTTAAAAGCTAATTTTATCCACCAGGTTTCTGTTTAGTTTTTGTGAGATCTGTTCTTTTTTATTTATTTTCTATATTTCTTGGTTTTATTCTCCTTTTCTCTTTTTTCTGTTCTTTATTTATTTTCCCCCGTCTTGTTACTTCTTACGTCACTTTTTTATTTTGTGTGAACTTTAAAGTCTAGTCTTGTGTATAAGTCCTGTAACTACATAAACTGTAACTCTGGTGTAAAGAATGTAAAACTGTTGTAAGTTTATTAATGACAGTAAACATCAGGAGATATCAAGGCTGTTTATGCTGAGTGAGTTTATTGAGTTAATCCAACAATCAAAATCAGATCCAGAAACTAAACAAACCAATCTAATCAAAAAAGAAGAAAATCAATCACAGAACTAAATATTGATTAAAGTGATACAATCATACAGAGTAGAGTGAAACATACAGATGTGGTTGAGTCCTGCTGTAAACAGTTTCTGCTCTTTAGTAAAAGACACCATTAGGCAGTGTAACCACAACAACATCCTGCACTTGAGGTTGGCCTACTGGAAATACTTTATTACCGCTCAGCAAAGCCAAATTGTTGTTTCCAACATAAACCTGAAAGAGAGACAGACAGAGACAGAGAATGTTAAAACATAACTAAGAATGAGTTAAAAGAGAAGAAATTATTTAATAGTGATGTTACAGAATAAAAGTGAAAGGAGAACAGAGTGTTAAACTGACCTGAAAGCTGCTCAAATACAAACATTTTCCATCTTAAAAGTGTTCAAGAGTCGGGTTCTAATGTTCTCTGTCAACCGGTTCTGTTTAAGAGCAGACTAAACACTGTTCTCCATGTTTAGTCTTTACCTTAGAGACGACTAATTAACTGATTAGTCCTTACCTTGGACAGGACTAATTAACTGAATAGTCTTTACCTTAGACAGGACTAATTAACTGTTTGGTTTTTACCTTAGACAGGACTAACTGACTGTTTAGTCTTTACCTTAGACAGGACTAATTAACTGATTAGTTTTTACCTTAGACAGGACTAATTAACGGTTTAATCTTTACCTTAGACAGGACTAATTAACTGCTTGGTCTTTACCTTAGACATGACTAATTAACTGTTTGGTCTTTACCTTAGACATGACTAATTAACTGTTTGGTCTTTACCTTAGACAGGACTAATGAACTGTTTGGTCTTTACCTTAGACAGGACTAATGAACTGTTTGGTCTTTACCTTAGACAGGACTAATTCACTGTTTAGTCTTTACCTTAGACAGGACTAATTAACTGTTTAGTCTTTACTTTAGACAGGACTAATTAACTTTTTGGTCTTTACCTTAGACAGGACTAATTCACTGTTTAGTCTTTACCTTAGACAGGACTACCTGACTGTTTAGCTCCACCCTTTCTAAGGATCAGCTAATAAAAAGTGCAGCCTGTATTATTATTATTATTATTATTATTATTATTATTATTATATTTATTACCTGTGATTATTTAAAAAAGCATTGATTTGCTTATGATTGGTGTATTTTATGACACATTCATTCTTGTATTTTGTAAAAGAGTCACTTTAGGGTTTTAAGCAGCAGACTCTGCAGTACTGTAAATATATTAACTTTAACTCTGCCCTGTTTATAATATATTCTATTTATTTGTAATATTAGACTGTTACATTCATACATACCTTCATCTCAAAGTTCCATACATCCACTGCAATTTGTTGTTGATACTCCAGACAATTATACACAGAAAAAGTCATCCCAGTCATCTGCTGTAGTGACGGTTTTAACTGAAATGAAATGCACACATAACATTTAACATAGGGCAACAAGCCAATCTCAGCTGCAGTGAAACAGATTAAGACTGGCAATAACAAATCAGAGGAAAGGATTCCACCCCAAAGAAAGGGATCCACACCCCCGATGGGCAGTCTGCTACATGGGGTCCTAATTGTACTTCTTTACCATAAAACTGTGAGGCTAATGTTGCCAACAAGCACAAAAACTTTAGTGTCAAATCTTTAGATTATTTCTGTTCTTGTTCACTTGTTAGCTGCTGTACAGATCACATAAATACAATATTAACATTAAGTGTATAATGTCCTGTTCCTCAGAGTCATATCTTCTACATGTTCTGAAAAGTCCACTTGATTTGGACTGAAGACTCACCAGAATTCTCCCAAAATCCAAAGTAAGAAATGTGAGACTGTTTACCGAGTTGCAGACACTGTTGACATTTGGATTCATATCTGTCTAGCTTGTCCATGATCCAATTGCTGTTTGAGCAGTGGTGCATTGTGGGTTATTCATCAACACAAAGATGCAGAACAGAACAGCAAACCCACATCCGAAAGGCTAAAAAGAAAAACAAGTTAGTCTGTTTTAGTGGAGTCTAATCAAAGTACTGATCTAATCCTAACTTACCTTAGCAGTCCATCCTCCAGGTGTTCTAGACATGGTTCTTCAGATGGGTTCTGCAGTGCAGTATTAATACGTGATGAGTTAGAGAGAGCTGAGCAGCTGTGTTAAACATGCTGTAACTCTTCTGTATTTATACTGTCAGGATCTCACTGACTGTGATTATTTGACTTATTTAAGGAGTGGTCAGCAGTCAGGTGGAGGGAGGTCACCTAATTATCATAAAGATTACCGTGTTGATTATGTGATGGTTTGGTAGCTGTAGTGAATTTTGAGCTGAATGTTGGTAAGAACTGTGTGCGAAGAGTTTTGATAAATTCTGGTGTAAAAACTTCAGCTTTAAATGCATTTAACAGAGATTTACTTTAATGTGTTACATCCAGTTAAAGTGCAGTCTTCTGGTTTAGAAAGTTTAGAAGAAGTACATATTGACATCCAGTTTCTACTGATTCTGTATTAGTTTCTTGTGTTTACAAAAATGTGCACCTAAAGTAGGAGGTTCACTGAACAGGATAATGGGTAAACACCTACAGACAGAACCTGGATTGTGGACTGACAGCAAAACATACAACAGATATGAAGACTGAAGAAGACATTCAGCAAAAGTTCTAAATTACACCTTCCTACTGTTACCTCCTCCACCTCCACCACCACATCCACCACCACCAAGTCAAGACAAAATTATTTATATAGCTCTTTATACAACTGATGTTGTCACAAAGCAGCTTTACAGAGTTCCAGTAAGAACATAAAACACAACAGCCCCAGTAATCAAGCAAATGGTGACAGTGGTAAAGACAAATCAAACAAATATGTGGAACATTCATATTTATCACAAATGATCATCACAGTCATTACATATCAAATAAATGCAATAATATCAGTGAAATATCACATTAATAAAGGATTAGACCGAATGACATAAGATTATATTAGACTGCAGATTAAACATCAGAAGTAGCTACTTTTTATGTCAGATTTAAAAGATTTAAGAGTTTTCTGTATTAAAACTAGTGTTCAGTCTGCATAATATTCAGAAGTATGTAGACACTCCTCAGACATCTCTGCTAAAAGCTTGTTCTACAGCATCAGTGATGTCAGGACCTGATGTTGGATGTTCAGGCCTAAAGGTTCTGAATGAGGTCAGGACTCAGTGATCAGTCAAGTACTTCTGCTAAACTCACCAAAACACTTCTTTATGATCCTCTTTTTGTGTACAGGAGTACTTATACTGGAACAGGTTCTCCACTGTTCTAGAATGCAGTACCATTTTGATGTTCCTCCTCTGAAGATGAGGTCTCCACCTGAAACCATAAACATCAGCCCCAGATCAGACACAGAGCCCTTCAGTAACACCTGATCTACAGTCACAGTCTATAGAAAGTACAGAATTGTTTAAACCTCAGATCAGTTGGGACAGTATGTAAAATTAAACCAGTGCAGTGTTTCTTATATTGACTTTGACTTTTATCTGATTACAGCCAGTGTGATCTCAAGATATTTCATCTTTTATCTGTTTAGCATCTGAACTGAAGGCAGCCATCAGTCAGAGCAGCTAGACCAGCATCTTTCTGGTTCTGTCTCTTTCTGTGAAGAGCTGCAGGTGGAGGGTGGAAGCAGAGCTGAGACATTAGATGGAGAAGTTTAGATTATTGTTTTTTGAATCTGAGGGCTAGATTAGAGACAGTCACAGCCTCGTCTCAGCTGACACTTGCTGGTTGCTGGAAGGTTCAGGTGGGGTGAAGGGTGAGTAGAAATCCATGATGACCTTGATTTCTCTGCAGGCTCTTTGAGAATTGATAATCATGGTGGCTGATAAAGATGATTGTTATGACTCTCATCCATTGTGTGCAGATCCATCAGGATGTTGAGAAGATGTTTTGTCTCCACTGAGGTCCTTGGTGATGGTGCTGACTTATCAGCAGAGCTCGTACAGGCAGAGAAAAGCTGATAAAGGACAGTACACTGAGATTACTGAGGTGGTAAACAGATCATTAAAGCCTCTTTTAAAAAACTCAGGCTCCTGCTGTCTTATATGATTTTTACCAACATGAACAACAATCCACTTCACTGCTGTGAGTTCAGACAGTAGAGTCATAATCTTTCTGTTCAGTTCAGAGTCAGTGATATTTGACTCAGTATGAACTAATCATCAATGAGAAGTGAGTCTGCTGTGACTCTGCTGTGACTCTGTGATTGGCTGATACTTCTCCTTTTTCTCTTTATCACTGAGGTTTTGCAAAGCTTCAAATCTGTTCTGTAAGTGAATTAAATGAGACTGAGATTCTGATCTAGCTTTGTGGGTATTAGCTTTAGCATTAGCATTGACTACAGAGCTGTAACTGGCTCTGTGCTTAGAATTAGCTCCAACAGAAAAACTACTACTCATTTCTCTTATCTCTTCCTCATACCAGGTCCAACATGCTCTGCTGGTCCGGTTATGTGTGCCTCTAATACCAGCTACAACATTAACTCCAATTACTAATTAAAAACTATTGTACAAACTACTGTAAGAGATGGTAAAACAAAAAGTCGACTTTGAGCTCCTGGCAAATATATGTAGCAGCTCAGACACTGTCTGTAATTAAAGAAATGTAATTAGAAAAGCATCTGAATGGCAAGAAACAGGAAGCAGCACACATAAACACAAGTTTTGGGCACCCAAACTTAAAAATTGAAAAACAGACCTGAAAATGATGTGGTTGCATAAATATGGATGCCCTTACTAACTAATACTTTGTTGAAGTGCCCTTTTAATTTATAACAGCATCCAAACTTTTGAGTAGGCAATCTTTGCCCACTCTTTCTTGCAATAGTTGTCAAAATCTGTCAGACTGTGAGAGCATCTCCTGTGTACAGCCATGTTCAGGTCAACCCACAGATTTTCAGTGTGATTCAGTCAGACTCTGACTCCAAAACTTTGATCTTCTTCTGGTGAAGACATTCTTCTGTTGAGTTGGAGGTATGTTTTGGATGGTTGTTGTGCTGAAAGGTGAAATTCCTCTTCATCTTTAGTATTTTAACAGAGGCCTGAAGGTTTTGTGCCAAATTGACTGATATTTAGAACTGTACATAATTCCCTCCACCTTGACTAAATCCCCAAAAAACAGCCCCAAAGCATAATGATGCCTCCACCATGCTTCACTCTGGGTATGGTGTTCTTTTCATAATGTACAGGGCTGTCTTTGTGCAAAACTTTTTTCGATTTATGGCCAAAATTTTCTAACTTTGTGTCATAAGATCATAACATGTTTTCTCCACATGATTTTAGTCAAATCTAGCCGAGATTGGATGTTTCTTTGTTGTAAGAAAATGCTTCTGTCTTGCCACCAAACAGCCAACACATATGAAGAATATGTGAGAATGTTGTCAGATGTACTTCACAGCCACTACTTGCCAGAAATTCATGCAACTCCTAGGATTCAAGGGTTCATTAGCCATAACATGTTTTCCCCATGTAACAGAGTTTTAGTATACATGGTTTAATGTTAGAATTCCACAAAATTCTTCTCCTGTTTGCCTAAGTTGATATGGAGTGGCTAGGTTGGGATGTCCCCTTCCCTCCTCCCCTTACCCTGCCTCTTCCCTTTTAAGTGCCTTAATGTGGAGAGGTAGGTGTCAGACAATTTGCTGTTTTTAATCTAAAATAATCCTTTAGCTTGAGATAATCATGGGTGGCACAGTAGCTTAGTAGTTAGCACATTTGCCTCTCAGCGCTGAGGTCTTGGATACGAGTCCACATATGAGTGGAGTTTCCATGTTCTCTCCATGTCTGTGTGGGTTTCCGGTTTCCTCCCACAATCCAAAAACATGGAGATAAGGTGGACTCTAAAAAAAATTACCCTGGTGTGTGTGTATGTCTGTGTGTGTATGTATGTATGTATGCCCAGATATGGTTGGCACTCTGTCCTGGGTGATCCCCCTAGTGCTCGATGCAGTCCTCCAGGTGGACGGTCGCTTCCGGTTGAGAGTACGCTGTGCATGACTGGCTGCTGCTTCTCGCCGGTCTGTGTGGTTGAGTGTGTGTAAATGGAGTGTATTGATTATAAAGCATCCTTGGGTTTGAGAAAGGCGCTATATAAGTGTAATATTCAATCATAAATCACTAAATTGTTGTACATATGTCCCCCAATTTATTACCAACTATTGTGGAGTAGAGTACATTGCTAGCAGGCATTTATTGAAGCTAGTACAGGTGCTGGTCATAAAATTAGAATATCATGAAAAAGGTTATTTCAGTAATTCCATTCAAAAAGTGAAACGTGTATATTATATTCATTCATTACACACAGACTGATACACTTCAAATGTTTTTTTTTATTTTTATTTTTTGATTATTTGATTATTTTGATAACTAATGAAAATCCCAATTTCAGTATTTCAGAAAATTAGAATATTATTTAAGACCAAAACAAAAAAAGGATCTTTAAATGTTGGCCAACTGAAAAGTATGAACATGAAAAGTATGAGCATGTACAGCACTCAGTATTTAGTTTTGGCTCCTTTGGCCTGGCTTACTGCAGCAGTGCCGCGTGGCATGGAGTTGATCAGTCTGTGGCACTGCTCAGGTGTTATGAGAGCCCAGGTTGCTCTGATAGTGGCCTTCAGCTCTTCTGAACTGTTGGGTCTGGCATATCACATCTTCCTCTTCACAATAGCTCATAGATTTTCTGTGGGGTTAAGGTCAGGTGAGATTGCTGGCCAATTAAGAACAGGGATACCATGGTCCTTAAACCAGGTACTGGTAGGTTTGGCACTGTTTTCTGCAGAGTTTTTTTTTGGCCTATTGTATTAAAGTGAGACAAAGTGGTTGAGTTTTTTCTTGATGACTGTTGGGATAGTATGTCTTTAGAATTTGACTGAGTGAATTAGATTGTCAGTCTAATCATTTAGATTTTTTCACTGAAGAAATGAGCAAATTCATTAAATTTCTCTGTGGAAAGAAGATCTGGGGTGATCCGTTTTGGGGTATTTGTGAGCTTGTCAACCACAAGTAGAGTGCTGGTGCTGTTTACGTTGGTGTTAATAATTGTAGACTAATACAGCTGTCTGGCCTTGCATAACTCTGAACTAAAACTACAGAGACTTTGTTTAGAAAGCTCATTGTGGATTTTAAGTTTAGTTTTTATCCACCTACGTTCAGCTCTCCTACATTCTATTTTTAAAGCTGCTACTGTCCCTGTGTTTCACCATGGTGTCTTTGATTTGCTCAGAACTTTCTTGACTTTTACTGGTGCAAAGACGTACATGACTTTGGAAATTCTCAAGTTAAAATTATCCAGGAGTTCATTAACCGAATTTGCACTTATAGTTGATGACATAACTATGGCCTCCATAAACTGAGCACTAGCACTCTCATTAATTTTTGTTAGTCAAAAGAGAATTAGTCTGAGCATCTGGTACTATCATTAATTTAAAAAAATTAATGCCACCCTACAGCCCAGGCATATGATGAATATATGAGAAAGTTATCACATGTACTTCATAACCACTTATTGCCAGAAACGCAACTCCTAGGATTCAAGGGTTCATTACCAATGGTAACATCTGGTTCTGAACTAGGAAGCAGCCTTGTGACATCAAGCTGGATGGATCGAGCCCAATGAACAGACCCCCAACTGCTTCCAGAGTGCTGTGGATAGGGCTGCTCACTGTGTGTGCCCCCTAGTGTGTAGATGTGTTCGCTAGTGTATTTGTGTTCACTACTGCTTGTTTATGTTCACTATGTGTGTGTGAAATGAATGTGTGTTAATTAGTGTGTGAGGGTGTCTGTTTACAACTGGTTTTGTGTGTCTGTGCATGTGTGTGTTCAATAGTGAGTGTGTGTGCGGTCAGTAGTGTGCATGTGTTTGCCTGTGCTCATTAGTGTGTGTGTGTTTAATAGTGTATGAGTGTGTGACATTAGTGTATATGTATGGATTCACTAGAGTGTGTGTGACATTAGTCTGTGTGACATTAGATTAGATTAAACTTTTGCTACTTTCTACACATCCTTAACTTGTAGAAGTAATTTGTTCAGATCTGTTGGATAAGATGTACAGAAGGTCAATCAAGGTTGAGTTGATGGTGTCACACAAGTTTGGTTGTGTTAGTTTTGTAATTAATAGATTAAGAGAGAGATTATCACACACTTCTTTTGGATGGATTAATTAGTAAACCAAATGACGTTAAAATATTATCAGCATTTCTGAGTCACTGTATGGAGATAAAAGTTCAGGTTAAAACTATATTTCTGTTTTAGACTCAGTGTAGACTAATCATAGGTTGACTGGTAATGATTATTGGAACAGTTACAAGTTCACTTCTAATAGTAGTCATTTCATATGAAGACCAGAATAAAACATGTTGTGTCTTAAGAGCTGTGATTCAAATCTGTTGGGATGAATCCCATCATTTCTGTAAAAGATTTAATTTAATTTCTATTAAATATTTAAATTCTCATTGTGTAACAGATGCTGTTCTCCAGAGTGCCTTACAGTTGGAGGCAAATTGATAATCTTAGTGGCTGATAAAGACATGGCCGTGGAAGTGGGGGGAAAAGTGGACCTGACTACCCAGGGCCCGAGTAGGGAGAGGGGCCCATAAAAATCCTGAATAAAAAAAAATTTTTTTGGTTGTTTTTATTTTGAATGAATTGGGCCCTCAAATTAATTATTTATTAATTCATATTTCAAATATATTGATAATATCAACTGTGGGAATGAACTTTAGTCACAGTCCTCTCAACATATTGGACATACTGGGGCCCCCTCTTGGAGGCCCAAAATGGTTTAGTCCGCCCAACAGCGACTAGCGACAAGTGTAACGTCAGTGAGCCTAGATAGATTGAATGACCTGGGTGCGACACATCATGCTGCTAAAAAGCAGAAATCAGGATTTCAAAAGAAGAAAGAAAGAGAGGAAAAAGAAAGAAGGCAGAATGAGGGGAGACAGTTGTTGACGGCTTTCTTTCCCAAAGGTTAAAGTAGTCCACTCAAGACAGCTGCTGCTGATTTTTGGAGGCTCCCGTGAAGTCGTTAGTTTAGTTAGTTGCCAACCAGGCTGCTTGCGGCTGTAAGTATAAAGACAGTTATGAGCCGCTAACGTTAGTTATCAACTTTAACCAGTTTCAGAAACAAACAGTGGAGAGAGAGAGAGAGAGAGAGAAAGAGAGAGAGAGAGAGAGAGAGAGAGTGTGAGCGCTAGCTGCCTGCTGACTGGTAGAATTGCTGCCTAAATGCGAGTTGTTTAACTTAAGTTTAAAGTAAAGTAAGTTAGTCTTTTGGTTCAGTGTGTGTGCTAAAGCCTATTGTCTACTAACACAGCAGAGCTAAAAGTGAAACTCTGTGCCGAGACTTAATAAATGATCCACCAGCAATATTTCTGCCGCATATATCAACATGTAAATAGCTACATCAACATAATCTGATCTGTTTGTAGCTTAAAACCTTATTTATTCTATTTTATTTAAATAAATACCCTCTTTTTTTGCTCATGTGCCTCGTTTACTGGCGTTTATAGGGGCCCACTGACATTGAGAGTGTACAGGGCCCCGAATTTGCTGCTACGCCCCTGGATAAAGATGATTGTTATGACTCTCATCCATTGTGTGCAGATCCATCAGGATGTTGAGAAGATGTTTTGTCTCCACTGAGGTCCTTGGTGGTGGTGCTGACTTATCAGCAGAGCTCGTACAGGCAGTGAAAAGCTGATAAAGGACAGTACATTGAGATTACTGAGGTGGTAAAGAGATCATTAAAGTCTCTTTTTAAAAACTCAGGGTCCTGCTGTCTTATGTGATTTTTACCAACATGAACAACAATCCACTTCAC
>BRDA01017995.1:0-10240 GCA_036984385.1 Crenuchus spilurus | reverse complement strand
ACAGTGGTAAAAATGGCCTTGTCCCAACTTTTTTGGGATTTGTTGACGTCATGAAATTTTGAAACAACATATTTTTCCCTTAAAATGATACATTCCCTCAGTCTAAACTTTTGATCTGTGATTTGTGTTCTATTCTGAATAAAATATTAGATGTTGGCACCTCCACATCATTGCATTCAGTTTTTATTCACAATTTGTTTAGTGTCCCAACTTTTTTGGAATCCGGTTTGTAAAATAAAATATCTTAGGTGTTTTGGACAAAATACATCACAAAAACTCCACTGAACCTTCAGTAGAAGGTAGATATTGGTAGATATCTTCAGCAGGTAGATATTGATTGAGGTCTCACAAACTAGTGGATGTGGTTTATGGCACAGGATGACTTACTGTGAGCTTCAAAACACTAACCACTTAAAAAAAACGAATTAAGCAGATTGTACTATTTTGGACAGAGGGTAGCAAGTACTAATGAAGCCATTTGTCACTTTTAGAGATTGGATGATTATATATACAGAGGAATCTGATTCAAGATCAGTTGTCTACCAGCCTAGCCACTGTCTGAAGTGGAGTATGTAGTGATGTTTTATTCAAGTTCACAATTATCATAATGTATTTAAAACCAGTTTGTGATATGTATATACATATAACAGAAAGAATAGAGTTATTTAGGTGAATGCTGAGTTTTAGTGTCATGTTATCATTATTCTCAGAGCAAGAAGCAACATATGAGCTCCAAACATCTCCACTGATTGACAAAAATATTTAAATATAATTTATGGTGAACTTTTCAAACAGGAAAATGTGTAAAGAGTAAATATTTCAGACCATTTATGAAGTACTCTAAAATGAACTATACTCAAAACACCCTTTGGAGCTCCTTCACTTGGTACAGTGGTGGAACCCTTTATGTAGCCTCCAGGAACTGATTTGCATTTCCAGAATGTCATTTGGTATTTTATGGAACCCAATGATATAGTTAAGAGGTTATTTCAGGAGCTTCGAGATGATTAATGATAACCTGCAGGTTTCTAGAGGCATCTAAAGCATATCTTTAGGTTATCTGAGTGTCTGATTGGGTATTCAAGATACATAATCTCCTAATTTGCTACAATAGTAGAACATTAAGGTCTTTATATTTGTAGCTCAGTTAACTGGTCCAGACCAAGCAAGTTAAACCTCTGGAGTCTGACAGTATTTCAGACATTCTGATGTACCGTAGTCTGAAATGGCTTGACTTTTTCACAAATTACACCCATCTAAAATTATTTTTCCCAAAGTGTTACACAGGCTTTTGTTCAGCACAAACTCAGCAACAACAGTGTCAAAACAGTAAGAGTCATCAATCTATATTTTGATTAAATCTGATATATTGTGAAAAATCTGAAAAAACACTCTACATTGACACTCTACATAAACATTTCTAGCCAAGACTTTTGAGCTCTGAACTGAATCACATTACCTTGACTTAAGTCCAAGTGACCAGTGCCTATTAGGTTTCCTAGAACATATATGATAAATACCGCCTGACTCTTTGAAATTTTTGGCAGTTGTTAGGCCATAAGCTGCTTTCCACCCAAATTACCCTCTTAGAATTACATGCTTCAGTGAGATACAGTATTTCATCAAAGTGGTAAATTGCCCATCCAAAAAAGTCAAGGTCAGGACCATGAAGGAAGTCCAGGTTGCAGCTTTATGACTCATTCTAATTAAGTTTATTTTCAGATGAATAGATAGGTCAAATCAATCAATAGACAGATGGATGAATGAATTATGACTGAAATGCTAATCAGCTGTTGGTTCTCATTGTGGCGCCAATGTAGGTCTGACTCACCAAGTCATGGACTCTACAAGACCTCTGACTGTGTCTGACATCAAAACATTAGCAACAGATTTTTTAAGTCACAGAAGTTATGAGGTGGTTCCAACACACATTGGACTTGTTCCAGCACATCCCACAGATGTTTGATCAGAGAGGGTTCTGTGGAATCTGGAGGCCATTATCCGTACATAAAGACCACTGATGATGGGGAATCCCAGTAGTGTCAGAGATGCTCTAATCCATTCATTTGTCCATAAGAATTTGTTCCTTAAGTCTCATGACACCACATCTGCCCATTTCTCCCATATCAAACATACTGACTACAAGAACTGACTGTTCTCATCATCTACCTTCACCTTCCTGAGATGTTATTTGAATCTGTGTGAATGTGGTCTTAATTATTTGGCTCACCAGTGTGGATCAAACCACATGGCTGGTTCATGACATTGCAGCATAAAAACAAGTGACATTGAACACTGTTGTCAACATTATTTGAAGGCGCTTGTATCTTATATTGTATCTCCACAAATTAGAATATTGTGAAAAGTTCATTTGTGTACATAATTTAATTCAAAAAGTAAAACCGCCACATATTTTATATTCATTACACATAAACTGACATTTCAAGCCTTTTGTTGTTTTAATGTTGATGCTGTGTGAATAGTAATATACTTACACATGAAATGACATTTTTTAATAAATTGTGATTTCAAAAAGCCTTGAAATATATCATTTTGTGTATAATTAATATAAAATACATGACATTTTGCATTTTTGACTTAAATTATGAACAGGAATGAACTTTTTCCTGATATTCAAATTTATGGACATGCACTTCTATTGTAGGTTTTCTTTAGATATGTATAGATACAGTATATACAGAGATATTATATTTACTTAGTATATAAACTTAGTTTTATTATTTAAGGTTAAGTTTATTTAGGTGGTAAAGGCCAGAGTCTTAGACCTGCTTTTTGTTATAGATGTACATTGTTTCATTTTATTGCCTACAGCTGGGGACAGGCTTATTTAAAGGCTTTGTCCAGTGTGTTTGGCGTAGTTTTTTATATTGCCTGTGCAGGTCTGACTCTGCCAGTAACTGGTGATATTTCGCTAAAGGCTACAGCCCTGACTGTTTTCAACTGTATCACTCAGTCTTTGACCTTTGACCTGTAAATCCTAGCATGTTTTCCCATAAAATTGGTTACTCAAGGTGGGGTGTCTACTTCTTTCCAGGTTCTTCAAGTGTGAGGCACTCTTAGTGATGCTTTACCAGGTGAAGGGGGGATCTTTCTCTCTCTCTGGTTTACTCATACTGTGTATATGTGTTTGAATATCATGCCTGTTTCTCAGAGTCCTTCCATTGTGGCCTTGCACCTGGTAGAGGTTAGGGCATCTTCTAGCCCACTTCAGTTGAGCTTCTTGTGTATTTGGCTTGGTTTTCTTTTCCATGTGCACCTTCCTGCCACTCTCCTACCTGCATTCAAGCCCATCCTAGTGGCCTGTGCTGCTGAGAATGATCTAAAACGTGGCCATAAACCAGAGGTGGGGGACTCGAGTCTCATGACTTGACTCGAGTCAGACTCGAGTCGCAATTTTGAGGACTCGAGACTTGCTTGACTAACGCTGGTGAACGACTCGATTTGACTTTGACTTGGTCTTTATGACTTGAGACTTGACTTAGACTTGAGACAGATGACTTGAAAAGACTTGATTTTTTATTTAAATATTTGCAGTTTTAAAAAAAAGTTTGATTACACCAGAAGATTTTATTTTGAAGCAGGATCGGCTTACTTTACAGTGCAGGCAGCACGTAGAACGCTAAACAGCAGCAATTGAGCTTTGGAACGTGATGTCATTATTTTGGGTGTGGTTACAAACACGGTGGCTGATGGGATATGAGCGCCATTTTGAAGGGCCAAACATTAGTGCTGAAAAACCAAGCTAACCTGCTGCGTTATCGGATGTAATGTTCGCTCACACGACCGGCAAGGTAAAAAGACAGAAAACGGACTGTCTCTTCATTGTTTTCCCACTTGGAAACAGCACAAAAAAGCTAATGTATTCGACCTTTCAAAGAGGAGGCGAATGGCTTGGATATCTGCAGTGAGACGTCCCGATATAAACTTCGCCAGCATCCAGCAGAAATAAACCGTCTGTTACAGGAAAACGGGGAGCTCAGGTCAGAACTGAAAAAAAAAAAAAAGTTGGACAAAGACTTTTTGAAGGATGACACAGAAAAGGTCCGATATTACACAGGACTTCCTTGTTTTGTAATTTTATTATTATTTAATGTTAAACTTTTTCTGTCAGTAGCAAAAAACTCACAGTTTCAAATGTTTTTTGCTTACATGTGAGGACGAGATGACACTTCTTGACAAGGTTATGAATGTGTGCTGCAGTTTAGTGAACATGTGTTCCAGTGTGGTTGTAAAACCTAATGAAAATGAAATCTGCACATGTAAATGAA
Source organism: Crenuchus spilurus (assembly GCA_036984385.1). Classification (NCBI taxonomy): domain Eukaryota; kingdom Metazoa; phylum Chordata; class Actinopteri; order Characiformes; family Crenuchidae; genus Crenuchus; species Crenuchus spilurus. The sequence continues at coordinate 5,951 of BRDA01017995.1, read as the reverse complement.
TTTGTTATAATGCTGTGATATTACATGCAAATTAAAAAAAAAAGATTGGCTCTCATGCGTTTGTGTTGAAATACTTGTACTGTTAAATAACAGTAAAATGACGAACAAAGATTCTTTACCACTTTGGCATGGGCGTTTATAAAACTGAATACAACTTTCAAATACTTCAGGTGACAGTTATACATTTCTTGAAACTGAATAATTATGTGTGACAGAATTGAACATATTCTCATAACAGTAACAGAATCATGTTAGAATAGCACATTTAATAGAAAAGCTTATTTTGTCAACCAAAATCCTAGTTCAAATAAATTCTATCTTTGCATCAATAAATCTTAAGTGGATGTTTTTCAAAATTGTCAACTGTTATAAAATGTATGTCTCCCTTGAAGTTGGACTAACAGTGTGCTCGGTGAAATATCTGCCTACAAGCTCTGGAAGGCAAATGTTTTTAAAGAATACTTGTGCTTTTTGCAAACGTGGGTTCCAAGTTTTTTCGAGATATCATCTTGCATCCGGTAGTAGTTTCTCACGATACAGCCCTTCTTTTTAAGCTGCTTTTAAGCATGACTGAGGACAAAACAACTTGTTATCTACGGTTTTGCCTTCAGTCGGTTTGGTTTGTTTTGGTCCGCGGCCCTCAAAAATGGCGCTCGCAAGCTGCGTGTGACCTACAATGCACTGTGTGACGTCGGTTCCAAAGCCGTTGGAGCGAGGAGGAGACCAAATGTTTAATATAAGGCCAAGTAAAAAAAAAAAAATTGGTGATCATCCTTTTTCACCAAAATTTTGGGTCGGGGGGGAGGTGTTTATAAAATAACTCTATGAGTTATTGGAAGCATGCAAAATTTGAATGATTCTAGGCCAGACTATGATGTTTGGCGCGTTTTTTTGTGTAAAAAAAAAAAAAAAAAGGTCGGGTGCTTTTTAGAGGGTCGGGCGGGGATGATCACCAATTCTTTTTTTTTACTTGGCCTAATTTTCGTCTGATGAACATGTGAACAGTCAGCTTAAAACGCACAAAATACTGAAACGTGCAGCTTATTTTCTGAGATAATGAGAGAGAAAGGATATAACAGGATGACAGAGCAACCTAAACTAATGAAACAGTGCTTTTGTAAAAGTAAACACGTCAGCCGCATGTCCTTCTACAAACCAATCAGTGTCGAGTGTAGGAAGACAAACACCACGTAAGTGATGACGACAGTACGTGGGTGTGTCATAATAAAAGTCCTTGGAGTGCTTGAAAAATTGCAGTGTGAAAACAAACCTAACTGGACTAAATGTATACAAAATAACAAACACACAAAATGTATGCAAAAAATAAAAATAATAAAATAAATAATAAATAAATTAAATAAATTAAAAACACGTGGTTTTTGTAAGCCACATGGTATTGTTATTATTTTGTTCTGTTCATATCTACACTGTCTACCAACCTTGACATCTAGCATATGTAAAGATAAGATTGCTTAAATTTTAAAGTTATGCTAAAGTTAAATATTTCTTCTGTTGTGGCAGAGATGTTTGCTAGTGTGGATATGAACTGGACAAAACATTATGAATAGTATGTGGCATACTAAAAACATTATGTGAATGTTTTCATGGTTTGATGTAATGTTTTGTAATGTTTGTAATATTAACATTTCAGACATTGTTTTATAGGTAACAGGTTTACATTTCAGGCAATATGTTTTTATTTATTTTTATATACCTTCGAGAGATGCATTAATAGGTTATGGAGAAATGGTGTGACCCTCTTGATGGGGGAAGTAAGCCATTAAGTAAGTTATGTAATTGTATGTTTGAGGTATATTTGATGTTTATTAGGTTTAGTTTATGTTGAAATAAAACTCAGTTTGTATACGACGTCTATATTGATTTAAATGTGTAAACTGGGATAGATCAGACCATATTTGTATGACTTGACTTGTGACTTGCTTGACTTATAGCAGGGACTCGACTTGACTTGCTTGGTTCTCACCACAGTGACTTGGGACTTGCTTGAGACTTGAAGGCAATAACTTGAGACTTGCTTGTGACTTGCACATGAGGGACTTACTCCCACCTCTGCCATAAACCAGGTAGAGTTTCCATCTCTCTCTCTTATCCCTGGATTGCTGGCCACCATGATGCACTTTTAATGAGTAATATTGTTCTTGCCTATGCTAAGTTTATGAAATCTTTATTCACTTCTGTCCTCATTCTGACTCTTGTTTACCCTACTATCTCTACTTCACTTTACTTACAGCACTTTCAAAGTTACTTCAAGTACCCCATCAAAGAGGACTCTGACACCTCCTGTTCATTTTTTAGGGCACTAGCACCCAGAGAGGAAGTCTAAATCCATCTTTGGGCCTCAGATTAATTCTGCTGTCCTGCATAGTTTAGCAGCAAGACTGCTGACTGGAACAGAGTCCTTATCGCCATTCTTTTATCTTTATGACTGGAGACCACAGGCCAGACTCTTGTGGACTTTGCAGGCTAATTGACTTAACCATTTAACCTTATAGAGCGGCATGCAAACATTTGAGCACAGCTGTTAAAATGGCAGGTTTTTTTGTGATTTAAAAACAGTACACGATTAATCATTCAAATGAGCAAAACCACTTCAGATTAACATTAAAATAATACTGATTTATTTTTATACTTAATTTTTCTATGTATAGATTGAGGAGTAGGAAAATCTGTTTACTACACATCAGTTAACTTGATTTCTCTTTGTGAATTTAGTTTTTTCAATGTTAGGTTGTAACTGACAAGGACTCATACAGTGGGACACCAGTGGGACTCCTCTGTGTTGATCAGGCATGTCCTGATGAGGCTCAACCCCTCAAAGTGGAAGGCAGTGTGGTGATGAATGACCTGGCCAGCCTAATCCAGGCTTTTTGTCTTTTTATTAGACTGATCTATGCACTGCATTTGACTACCCTAAGGACGTAAAAAACACTTTCTGCTTTATTCAGCAGGTTATGCTCAAGTTGGGTATTTGTTAGCTGCCTCTTTAAAAAAGCAGCCCTCTGCATGACACCAAGTTCAGGATGGTTACTGCTGCACATACAAAATTTGTTTGTTTTTGCTCATGTGCCTTGTTTGCAGTGTACATAATATAGGCTAATGTTTATGGACACACATGTTTGGCTTTACTTTTAGTGGAAACATTTATAAGTTCAGAAATCCATTTCCCCTGGATTTTTATTTTTACATTGTATTGACTACATGGTAATTAAGTGCTTAATGTGTAATTGCACACAAACTTGACTAATCTAGTATTTTTTTATTGTACTGTTTTGAAGTAAGTCAAGTTTTTGTTCATTTTTAAGAGCTATGTGCATGAGGTAAACATGAACAGTTATGTTCGAGTCCACATTCCAGTAAATGAATAAAAATTTGTTTTGCATGATTACTGGTGTTCTAAAATGGTTCAGATATAATTTTTTTTTCCAGAAATGTGTACATTTGAGTACAACTTTATATACAGTTGACTTTATACTTTATATATAGTGCAATATCTAATTCTCTGTTTGCATTCTTTTTTGCATAAGAATTTTGCAGTTACTGTGTCTCCAAAACAGGGCATGTTGTTCATTTGACATTCATGTTATATTTCAGATCAATGCTTCTAAAACAAAACACAAAAAGAACATTATTGTTTGGTCTGATTTTTCATCAGTATTCATAATCAATATTTATTTTAAATGCAATAAAAATACTTTTTTTTATTTATTTGAACTCAAGATGCTAAGTAGAATTATTAGACAAAGGCATTGGTATAACAAACACATAAAAGTTAAATCGACTTACCATTTAGGTGTTATAACTTAATATTATGTTAATTTACACTTTTATTGCACAATACAATAACTTTGTAAATGCAACCAGTTTCCTAACAATTTACTTTTTAAATAATAAAAAACATTTTTAAGTAAGTTCAACTTATTCAGGTTTGCAGTGAAGAAGAGGCACTCAGGATCAGATCACAAACCTCTGGATCATCTTGGAGAAAGCGAGAGAAAGAAACCAGTTGTGGATAACCATACTGGAGATGGGTTTCCTCTCACACCTGGTCCAGCTGTTGAGAAATTTGTACAATCAGTACCGTGCAGCCATCAGAACTGCCAATCACACGTCGGCATGGTTCAGCTGTCCTTTAAGGAGTCCTTTAAGGATGTAACCTCTCACCATGTTTATTCAACATCTTAGGAGAACAAGTGATGAGGAAAGCACTACAGGGATTTATGGGAGTATTCAAGATTGGTGGAAGGACTATTAACAATCTCAGATATGCAGATGACATCGTCTTATTGGCCACATCAAAATAACAACTAGAAGAGCTGGTGAGTCGCACTGAGAAGGCTGCAAAGGAATATAACATGCAGATCAATGCAGCTAAAACAAACGTGATGACGAACACTGAAGATATACTGAAGATCACAGTCGAAGGAAGACTTCTGGAGCAAGTAGACTCTTTCACATATTTGGGATGCAGAGTAACAAAAGCTGCAGACTGTGCCAGTGAAGTGAAGACAAGAATGGCCATGGGCATGTTGGTGATGGTCAAAGTGAGAAAGATTTGGAAAAGCAAGTCAATTAGCACCAACACCAAACTAAGACTGATGAAGGCCTTAGAGGACATATGGATGTGAAGCTTGTACACTGAAGAAAGAGGAAGAAAGACATGTTCAAACTTTTGAGAACAAGTGCATCAGGAAGCTGCTGAAGATCTCATGGATGAAGATGATGACCACTGAGCAAGTCTATGAGATGCCAGAACTAGATGCCAGAATAAAAGGATGTGTTATAATGGGACTTGTGGAAGAAGTGCAAAGATGGGGAAGACCAAGAATAACCTGGATGGATAACATCAAGATATGGACTGGATTATCAGGTGCTAGCCTGAAACAAATAACGAGAGACAGATGTCATTGGAGAGAAGTGACTCATCTATGCAGCCTACCATCACAAAGCAATTACGGCATTACATAACACATAAAATATTTACTGGTGTCTACTGGTATTTAAATGTAGCTACAGCAGCAGAAAAGCACATTATGTCCTAAAGAACACTGACTAATCAATGAGACATTAACTGATTGGATGTGGTTTTAGAGATGTTCTATTGAATTTTCTATTATTTATTAGAAATTCTGAAGTCAAGGCATATCTTAACTGTTTGAATATATCTGAGCTAAGTGGAAAATTTGTAAATATGTTGGGGTGCACAATTCCTTTAACAGTGAAATTCAATTTCCACTATTTCCCTCTGATCTACTGTGCAAAGAAAAAAATGTGTAGTCAAGACCTCTTTGGAAATTTTTTGTTTCTTTTGTTTACAATTTTAACTGTGAGACTAGCATTTCAAACAAACACTAGAACTCAATAGTCACTTGAAATAACCCATCTGTTACTGTAAAAATACATCAACTGTCACACTCTGCCCTCTACCTGTCATGCTGTTCACTTCCTTACCCTTATATGGTCACCCCTTCCTGTGTGAGTTTGTTTCCAGCTTGTATATGTCCAGGGGCAGACTTAACCAACACGGAAACCACGCAATTGCTTGGGGTCCCGGAGATCAGGGGGCCCCCTGCTGGCCAAAAGAGGTTGGCAAAAAAAGACCGTTTTGGTTCTCTGCTGATTTTTACGTCCAAAAACAGTGTTACGCTATATTAAAAAGAGACGTGTTGAGCACTAGGACCCAGCAAAAAACAGCCACTCAGTCAGACGCCTATTTCTCTTTAGACCGCTCACAAGCTCATCGGCTCTGTTCTTGCTAACATGTGATTGGCCGTCCCAGCGGTCACTCCGTCAGCGTCTGGACTTTCAAACTATCCATCCATCCATCCAGCCATCCATTATCTACGGTGGCCCTGAAGTGCAAACCACAACAACATTAACAAAGCGCTATTACAAATCACAAAACGCAAAAACATTAACGAAACGCTATTACA
>BRDA01017992.1:14382-29752 GCA_036984385.1 Crenuchus spilurus | reverse complement strand
AGATCACTGATTCGCTCATTTAGCTGTCAATCAAAAAGGGATTCCGCCTCAGACACATCATCCAATCATCATGCAGAAGCTGAGCGTCCGGGCCAACCGAGGCCAGCCCACTGCTCCATAGACCCCCAGAGACGCTGAGCGTCCAATGGGCGGGACAAAGCTCGGCGATTATCCAATGACTCGTCTCGTTTCGCAGCACGCTTTGCTGTACCGTTGAAGTCTGTGGACGCTAAGCGTCCACCCTGTTTAAAGCGCTGTGAAGCTGCGGGAATGAGTGAGAGGAAAGCCGCTTCGTTACCAGTGATAAGAAGCAGATTCTGAACAAAAGTTGAGCGTGTTGTAGGGCATAATTAGTCAATAACATGTACACACAACAGTATATTAATGATCACTTATTTTTTGACATTTTAGGGGAAGCTGAGCTTCCCTTGCAGTCTTAGAGCATCCGCCACTGTCATATACAGTGGAACCGTGGTTATTCTTTGCCTTGGTTATTATACAATTTGGTTATCATCGACTTTTGGTTATCATCGATGAAATTGATTCTGATTCTTTTTTGGGGGAAATTTTGTCCCAATTATTGTTCATCCGCCTGCTTTTTGTCGCCATGCCTACACTGTAAAAAATATCCGTGTTGTTTCAACTTAAAAAAGTTAGTGTCCATGCTGCCTTAAAATTTTAAGTTAGGTAAACTCAGGAAGCGTAGTTAGTAAACATATAAACATTAAATATTGAGTTATCACAACAAATTCAGTGCTTGATAGTCATACCAACTACAATATTTAAGTTAGGTTAACAACAGGGCAAGTTCATTTTTTACAGTGTATGTGACTCACCACTAATTTCACAAAAACAAAGCATCCACCCACACATTTGTCATTCATTCTGGCTTTGTTTCTTGTTGAGTGAGCATCACCCTGTGCATTAATCTGAAACATGTCTATTGTTTGTTCAGTGTTTATTGTGCTTGTTTATTGAGTGTGCCAGAAACAGACCTCTCTGGACACATTTTCATATGGCAAGAAGATGTCACAGGACCATACCCAGACTTAAAGAGCTTAAAAAAACAAACTAAAAAGCTCAAGAAGCACCCAAATAATAACACTCAAAACAAACTAAAATATGTCATGCTAAAGTGACGGCATGCAGCACTACCACCTGAAAATGAGTGTGAAAACAAATAGTGGCCGAGAACAGGTGTACAAAACAAAGACTGCTGGCTGGACCACACCAGCACACTCTAAAACATAGCATAAACCCGTAACAGTAATGTTAAATGTTCATTTATTAATTTCATTCGTATTTTGTATTTATTTCTTATTGTGTTCTGTGTGTAAAACTATAGTTATTCTATATAAAATGTATTTTGTTACTATGTTGGAGTGTCTGGAACAGATTAACTGGATTTACATTATTTCTTAAGGGACATATTGCTTCAGTTATCGATTATTTCTGTTATCATGAGACACTTTAGAACATATTAATGATGAAAACCAAGGTTCCACTGTATGTATTTTTATAAAAGCCTTTAGCCATTAGCTATTAGCCTGCGCACAGAGCACAGTTTCAAGAGCAATACAAACTGTGCACTGTTATAAACTATGCACATATCCAGTCAAGAGATGAAATTATGTATGTCACATAGATTTAAAACATGCTTGTCCTGTAAATATGACAAAGTCTCTACAACCAGCCCACAAAATCAATCTTCTATTATATCACAGAAAACCAAACATGTTAATATCTTTAGTGCTCAGAGAACAGAAGAGAAGGTGTCTTACCGTCAAATTTCTTGTGTCTGGAGATGAATGTGGATCTGAGTGTGTTACTGCTCTCCTCCACCATTTCCTCTAACTCCACTTTACTCTGAACACCCAGCTTCTCTTCCATCTCCATACTACAACAGGTGTGACCCTGAGCACATACACGCAGGTGATCTCCTGAGGAAAAATAAAACAATCAGACATGCACACATAAATATATAATTCACACCATAACTGTGCACTGTTCTGAATGGCCTCAGACTTCACTGTCCTGCTCCCATGTCCAGTGAGGACACAAACATTTAAATACTAACTACTTAATATTAAACACTACATTGAACAGTAAATAAATACCAACATGATTTGAATCCTATAACACTGTACATGATATACAACCTGTTGAGAGAATAGAATTCCTACCACTTCAGACTTTAGAGGTGTGGCCAAAAGTTGAGACCAACATTTAACTCCACACCACTATTTCCACTTGTGCAGAAAAACAGAATAGCACCAGCTCACACAACATTAAAACCACACTGAGCTGCTCTAAACTACTAAACAGCAAAGGGCTGACAAAAAGACCCTCAGGAAACCCAACCAGCACTAGCTAGGATGAGCCAGTTTAAGTCCAAAGAGCCTAATAGTTTGTTGTGAACCTGAGTGCAGCTACTGCACCTTTTAAGGTGGAACAGGGAATTTGTAAACACTCTCTGTAGAAATCACTTAAAAAAACAAAAAACAAAAACAGAAATAATGAACCATAAGATAACTTCTTATTTAACTTTTCCATTCCACCTTCAATTGTGCAGCAGTTTCTTACAGGCACCTGTTAAGACAGTCAGTATGAATTTGTTTTTTAAAGTTTGGTTTTTACAGTCTTCAGTTGTCCTGACCCAGTTAGAAAAAGTACTCCAACACAAAGAAGTTATCACACATGTACAGCTCTGATCTCTCTCAATCTGCAGGTGTAGCTACTCAGATAGTGGGTGGAGTTCATTATAATTGTGCAACAAGGGGAGCTCAATTTGAATAGGTTATCAAATTTGATGTTTTCAGAACTAGACCTCCTGCAAAAAAACTAGTTTGTCTTATTTTTTGTCTTATGGTAGCCAGTACAGATATACAAATATTGGTATAAAAACACTGAAAAAGTGATTTTTGTCCCCTTTACTATAAGTGAATAATCATCACATTCTACACATCATAATTCAATGTGTCCATCCAATATCACATATTTACAGACTGAGAAATAAGACGCAACCAGACATAAATAAATAAATAAATAAATACTATTCTTGTTCTTGCTGCATTTCTGTTTGGAGAAGCGACTTTTTTCCACCACCTCTCAGGGGAGCTTTGTTTAAAGCAGTGTGCCACCACTACATTTCTATTTAAGATATTCCTCATAACACATAGGAAGAAAATGTCATCTTTCAGTTTTTATTTTACTATTGTTACATTTCTGTAAAGTTCTTCTTGTGAGAAATAAATTATTCAGCGTAGTACAGTACGGGACAGTAGGGTGTATACTGCATTTGTGTGAGTGTACTGTACAAGTCAAAAGTTTGGACAAAGCGTCTGGACATTCAGTGGTTGTTCATTATTTAAAAATATTCTGCATTGTAGATTAATACTAAAGCCATCCAAACTATGAAGAAATACATATGTAATTACTTAGTAAACAAACAAGTGTTAACACTTTTAAGTGTGCAATGATTCCTTATGTGTTCATTCATAGTCTGGGTGACATCAGACTTCAGCAGGTAACTGACAGGTTTAGTTCTTTATTGTGTTTCTTTTTAAACACTACAGTTTGTTTTTTTTTACCCACAATACAGTTAGATCTCATTATAACCCACAGTGCAGTTGGGTTTTCTTATTACCCATAAAGGGGTAGGAATTGCACAATATTTCCCTTTTTGTGTAAATGTTTTTTTTTCTGCCAGTGATTCTGCTGTGGATTTGCAAGTTTTAAGAAATAAGGATGAGAAACTGTGCTAGATGTTTATATTAAATGTGTTGTTCCTTTAATCTATTAAATATGGATTCCACACATAATGGACTGCACCACAAAGACATCTGTACATCTCTGTGTCTGCCTAAATGTAGTCTTGTACACAGGGGTGGATTTAGAAGTTCTGGGGTCCCAAGCAATGTCATGTCTGGGGGCCCTGATCAAACAGATTCTTTTTTATAGTTATGGTGCGGTACAGGCTTAAACACAAATTATTATTATTGATTATTAATAAATATTAATTATTATACATACATTTTAAACATTACTTAAACATTATTATTCATAATATTTTATTAGGAATTACTAGTTACTATTAATAATATACTAATAATAACTATAAAATTATTATTATTATAAAATAATATGAATCATTAATTAAATATTAATTATTACATATTAATAAAGTGTTAAAATCATGTAATTACAGTATAAAATTACCACCCAATTCTTTGTTGCACCTTGATAATCACTCCAATTCATTAACACCGATTTTACACTTATGTTAGAACTGTATGGTCAATAGACCTCATTTACACATAATTTTACCTCATTTTTGAGAAAAAATAAGCAGAAATTCTGAATTATTTTGATAGTTAAACTTAGAAGGATCATAAATGGAAGGCTTATCACAGACTGGTAGATGCGCGTGTGCACACACACACGCACGCACGCACGCACAAACACACACAGAGAGAGAGAGAGAGAGAGAGAGAGAGAGAGAGAGAGAGAGAGAGAGAGAAGCAGGTGAACACGGCCTACAGGCCAAATCAAAACCGCGACCCTGATAAGGATTAAGCGGCTGTGATAATGGATGGATGGATGGTTTGAAAGTCCAGACGCTGACGGAGTGACCGCCAATCACACGTTAGCAAGAACAGAGCCGATGAGCTTGTGGGCGGTCTAAACATGGGCGGTGCCAGAGATTTTCTTTTGCTGGTGCTATTGGGTAGGTTGACTTTTCAGCGAGGGTGCTCTATAATTTAGGCTTTCCCATTAATGTGCAAGTCAGTTTAATTTCTAATGTAACAAACAGCATATGACCTGCTTGTTACACATTACTGCTGTTTATTCAATGTGTATGATGTGTTTTACAATGAATGATTAACAATTCAGTTTGACGAATTGATTAACCTATAAGTAAAAAATAATAATAATTATTATTATTATTATTTAACATTATTACCATAACAGACATTACTGTCTATAATTTGTTTTGGTTCTACAAAACATTGATCCTTTTTATGGTCGTGTCACTGCAGCGTTAGTTGAAGAATATTATTAGAATATTTAGAATATTTATTAGAATTATTAGAAATAATTATGCCATGCTACCATAACGCTTCATGGTGTGCAAATATGCCAGGATATTACCCAAATGTAGATTTTCGTACCATTGACACATTTTTCTTTATTCATGCATTTATGCATCTGCGCTGCTCTGTGCTTTGCACTTTTGCAGCTTTACTTCAGAGTCATGCTGCCCGCTGCTCCCTCTACTCTATCGCTTGTGGCGCCTCATAGCGCTGGTGCCGACTGACTAAGCTCTGTTTAAATGGGGCTGACATCCCTGTAGCGACTGGTGCTGCTGTTTTCTCCACCTCCTGGAAGTTGCATATTCGACTGTGAAGCTATTGCTGTTAGACAACTACCACCTTAAGTGAATGAATGAATGAACGTTACACTTATATAGCACCTTTCTAGATACCCAAGGATGCTTTACAATCAACACACTCCATTTACACACACTCAACCACATAAACACACACCGGCGAGAAGCGGCAGCCAATCGCGCACAGCGTACTCTCAACCAGGCGACCGTCCACCTGGAGGACTGCATCGAGCACTAGGGGGATCACCCAGGACAGAGTGCCAACCATATCTGGGCATACATACATACACATATTCATACACAGACATACACATTCATACACACCAGGGTAATTTTTTAGAGTAGCCAATTCACCTGATCTCCATGTTTTTGGACTGTGGGAGGAAACCGGAGTCCCCGGAAGAAACCCACGCAGACATGGGGAGAACATGGAAACTCTGCTCAGATGTGGACTCGAACCCAAGACCTCAGCGCTGAGAGGCGAACGTGCTAACCACTAAGTTATTGGTTATTAAGTTGTTTGTTTTTGGTTTATTTCTTTGTTTATTGGTTTTCTTTTCTTGGTTTCATCGCCCAGAAGCCATTAATGTACTATGCAATATTTGCGTTTTTTTTTTTTTTTGTAATATTAGATTGTTTTTCTATTGTTGTATTAAGTTTTTCATTTCTATCTTTTGAAATTTGTTAGATTATGTTTTTGTTAATATTTTGGGTTTAGTTTAGTTTTTTATATTTTATATTTATTTTCTTTAATTGAGGTGCAGCTAGCGAATAGCTTAATGCTAGCTTCTGTCATTTAGCATATAACAATTCTTACTGATCTTTTTAATAAATGGTGTGTTAATCATAGCTGCAGCTAAGCCTTTTAGTGATTAGGTCAATAACTGAATTGTGAAATAAAATCAAGTCTTTTTGCAAATAAATTGATTGTGAAATGAGTCTCTGTCCCAACAAACGAACCTGTGTTGCTTTATATTTTCTAGTCCTTATTTCCTGAGGTGAAATTCCTCAGGTAGTGTAGTCCGTATATAAGTAAAGGGTGTTTCTTTAACCCCATTGGGCATTAACCCCCCTTTTTACTAGGGCTTGATGGGTATAGCACACACTAAAAATAATATATAGCCTATATAAAAATCAAAATTTTCTTGGGGGTGCTGTGGGGGTGCTATGCCCCCCTCCCCAGCGCTGCCCATGGGACTAAAGAGAAATAAGCCCGACTAAAGAATAAATGAAATTTCTACTGAGTGGCTGTTTGTGCTGGGTCCTAGTGCTCAACCCATCTCTTTTTACTATAGCGTGACACTGTTTTTGGACGGAAAAATCAGCAGAGAACCAAAACGTTTTTTTCTTGCCAACCTCTTTTGGCCAGCAGGGGGCCCATCTCCGGGGCCCCAAGCAATTGCGTGGTTTGCATTTTGGTTAAATCAGCCCCTGCCTGTACATACTGTCTGACTCCATTTCCCACATTGCTTTTAGTCTGTGCTGACAGTGAGGACAAATGAGTGGTTAGAGATCAGTGATGTGTGGAGATGATGAGTATCGGCATGTTTTTAATCACAGGGAGCTGAAGTGTGAAAAAAACATCACCGTCACACTCATTTCAGCTTCTCTGCATCTCTCTCTCTCTCAGAGCAATGTTCTGGGTCATTCTGTTTACCTCCCTGATCTGCCTCTGTGTGACTCAAGCTCAGATTTCTAATTAGCCTGAACTGCTGAGTGAGGCAAAACTGTGCTTGCATGCTAATCAGAAACGACAAGACAAAGAGTGTTTATCAGTTCATTCATACAGTGTCACAAACCACATAATCAAGACTAGAGATTACTAAACATCTCAGCACAGTTTGAGACAAATGATTTAGGCATGCAGTTAGCATCATGCTAATTGGTGGGGTATAAGCTTATATTATGTGTTAGCTACATTAGCCTCATTTCTCCTGTGTGAAATTAAAGACTATTCCAACATCCCCCCAACACTATGTCATTAAAAAGACTTTGAAAAAATGTTTGTTGAAACTAGGTTCCATTTTTTATTTTACATTACATTACATTGCATTGCATTTACCGGACGCTTTTATCCAAAGCGACTTACAATAGTATGAAAGTACAAATGCGAAAAATACTAAAGTTAAATAATTAACATTTCGATATCGAATGCTGAGTGCATATCAGTACTCATGGGGAGTATTTGGGATCACTAGAGCAGGTGCTCTTTGAAGAGCTTGGATTTTAGGAGTTTCTTGAAACCAGTGAGGGACACCTCTGCTCTAGTGGTGGTAGGCAGCTTGTTCCACCATCTGGGAACTACTGAGGAGAACAGTCTGGATTGCTTTGTGCATGCGTGTAATTTGCAGGGGGGATAGGGGGGTTATGACCCCCCCAAAAATCAGATCCAATCGCTATAACCCCCCCAATAAAGTCACATAATTTCGATTTACAAAAACATCTTTCATGAATAACTTGTTAATTTTCTTTATTCGTGATCAATTTTGGATAAAATACTAGCATGTTTAATCATTTGGTAATGTAACCCCCCTTTCCTCACAAAAACTTGGTATCATTGAACCTAACATAACGACATAAGGAAGTACAGCCTGAAAAGGAGAGAGAGAGAGAGAGAGAGAGAGTTCGTTCCTATTTTTACTAATTATGTTACTATTAAATGTTCTTGACTGGGATATAAAACTGTTATAAAATAATTAATAAACAATAATGTTGTCATATTATTAATGACCGATAAAAAATCCCTTATAAACAAAATATTAAGTCGTACACTCATAGTTGTTTTGCCATTTGCTTCAGGTATTTTAGCTAGCTCCGTTAGCTAGCTCCACATTTCTTAATTGTTTAAGGTGTAGAGTAAATACAAAAAAAGTTGAATCAATACATAGTAAAAGCATTACAACGTATATCTAATACGGTTAACCCAAAATCTCCTGAATCCTTTTAGAAAAGTAAATGATTTAATAAATAAATAAATAAATAAATAGGCAGACAGCTCAACCCCCCCAATGTTGGACCCAAAGTTACGCCCTTGGCTTTGAATGTTAGGCAAAGCAAGGCGACGTTCAGTGGAGCGCAGCGACCAGGCCGGGACATAAGCTTTTAGGAGCGAGTGCAGATAAGAGGGAGCCTGCTCTGTCATCACCTTATAGGTGATCGTGCAGGCTTTGTGTTTGATCCAGGCAGCAATCAGAAGCCAGTGTAGCTCAATGAGCAGTGGGGTGACATGTGCCCGTTTTGGATGGTTAAAAACCAGACGTGCTGCTGCATTCTGGACCATCTGTAGTGGTTTAATAGTGCAGGCTGGGAGGCCTGTTAGCACAGCGTTGCAGTAATCGAGGCGTGAGATAACCACAGCTTGTACCAAGAGTTGAGTGGCATGTTGCGTTAGGAACAGTCTGATTAGTCTGATATTATAGAGCGCAAAGCGGCAGGACTGTGCAACAGAGGCCACATGATGTGTGAAAAGTTGAAAGTGAATGGTGAAAAGACGTCTTTTTCTGTGGTTGAAAATATTAATATAGAGATGCTACACATATATAAGCATCTGCCAAATGCTGTAAATGTGTGTGTATAGAGATTATTAGAGTGTATTTTTCATTCCGACATTGTGAAAATGGAAAAAGATCATAATCTAATAAAGATATTTTATAAATGAAATTATGCGAATCCATTATCATTGTTTTTATTTTTATTTTATTAAAGCATTATAAAATGTTATTTTCAGTCTATATGTCCACTGTCAGGAAAAAAAAATTGTTAGTCTAGTTAGTCTAGTCTTGTACCTGAAAATTAAGAAGTAAAATCCAGCACGTGCACACACACACACACACACACACACACACAGCTGCTGCATAACCGCGTTGCTGCGCTAATTCCTAATGGCTTACAAACTGCTTCATATCCGCTATATGTCGCTCATGTTAATAACTGTTAATTTATCAATTTCATTAGTCTTTTTTAATTTCTCATTGTTTTCTGTATTTAAAACTAGTTATTATGTATAAAATGCATTCTGGAGTGTCTGGAATGGATTAATTGGATTTACATTATTTCTTACTAAAAATATTGCTTCAGTTATGGTCTATTTGGGCACTTTACAACAAAAACAGCTAACAGACCAATTCACATTACTAACCCAGCTTGAGCCTCAGAAATCCTGTTTAACTCAGCTGCTCCACTGCAAAATGCTAGCTAGGCTAACACTGACAAGCTAATTTGTCCTGAACATTAGCTGCTGGAAACTTAACCTTGTAAAATATTGGCTTGACTAAACTTCAGTCAAACACACATTTCTGTTTTTTTCCAAAGAAATTACTATTACTCCACTTACCAGTTCAAGTGTGTCAATTGTTTCTATCTAATGTATGTTAGTGTTGTTAGTAGTGATGTGTCATTTGCGAACAATCCTGCTCTAAGAGCCAGCTCTTTGACGTGAACGATTGGAACCGGCTCCACAACGGGAGTCGTCTTTTTCCTTCAGTATCTCGCTCACAGTGAGTTCTTCATCTCTAGTGGTTCAAAACTTGTATTGTTCACGTTTTTTATCCTTCATAGTTTTATACTTTAATTTAATAGCACTGTAAGCGATACTTGTGTTATGGTGCCTTTTTGTTATGAAGCTGCTTTAATACTTTTTCGTACTGTGGTGGGTATTTGTATTTAATACAGTGAGTTCTCCATCTCTAGTAGTTCAAAACTGGTGTTGTTCACATGGTCTTTTTTATCCTTCATAGTTTTATACTTTAGTTTAAAAGCACTGTATTTGATATTTGTATTGTGGCAGCTTTTTTGTTATGAAGCTGCTTTAATACTTTTTCGTATTGTGGTGGGTGATTGTATTTATAACTGTTTAATTTATTTTATGTTATTTTTGTGGAAGTAGTGCTATTTTGTGATACTTTAATAATTGGTTATAATAAAATTTTTATTTATAAAGCATTGTTATGCAGCATTTTTACTCATCACAAGTGCTTAACAATGTCAATAATGAAACAAAATGTTATAAAATTAGGTTTAAGCTATTAATTAATTAATAATGTAAAAAATATATATGGGGAGCCGTTTGGGAGCCGGCTCTCCACAGTAAGAAGAGCCATTAGAGCCACATCTCAAAATAGAGCCGAAAATTCCATCTGTTGTCGGGTTCGTCCTTGCCCTCCTCCTCCTAGCTCCGCCCTTCTCCTCCTCTTCCAATCATATGCAAGCTTTCACTTCTGAATTTTTAGTGACCCATCAGTCACAAGCAGTGTTGCCAAGTCTGCTTATTATAAGCGACTTTGGGCTTGTTTTTTTCTAAAGTCGCTTGCAAATCAAGCAAGTGGGTTGCATTTTTTGGGGCTTGTTTATGCATGTGACGTAGCCTATTTGGGCTTGTCTTTCTTTCTGAGTGAAACTCTTTGATTAACTCCCAGCTCCCCATAAAAAAAACAAAAGATGAATGATAGGTCGTTTGTCCATTCCAAGCCCCTGTTTTCTGTTTATCGCTCTCGCCCATGTTAACCAGCCACGCACCCTCAAACACACACACAGCAGGCAGGCAGCCAGGCACAGCCCAAAGTGATGGGGCAGCATACGAATGAGCTCAAGTAAGTGGGGAAAATAAGGAAAAAAATATAATAAAGAGTGGGAAAAAGAGAGCGCACTGAAAGAATGGCTCCAACCTCAGATGGGAGATGCAAAATGCATGTTTCTTTTGATCAGAGCTTAAAAGATTTTGTTATTCAAAAAATGTAAGTTTTGTGTAAGTTATAAAATAATTTGTCATACATTTTTTTTATATTAAAAGTGTTTAGCAAAATGTTTGTGTTGTTTATGTATAATGTCATAATAAATATTTACCTTTATACTGTTTAAAAGTGGCCTCTGTTTTACAGAATGTGTTGGGTTGCCAGTTGGGCTTATTTTGGGCTTGTTTTCATAGAGCTGGTTGCTTGTTTCTATCGCGAGATCTGGCAACACTGCTCACAAGTCACCATGGCAGTTCTGTACTTATATCAACCCAAATTCATATTTTGGTTGTTTGTGTGTGTGTGTGTGTGTGTGTGTGTGTGTGTGTGTGTGTGTGTGTGTGTGTGTGATAAAACAGGAGGAAAATACATCAGACAAGTGTGAAAGAGCAGTGACATCACAAGTTATGACAATACATTAACATATTTAGGCTAGTATTTAAACATATTGTAGCCCTACTGGCTTGTTGGGCTGTGGAGATGTCACTCCTGGTAAGAGAGACCTTCACTTAAAATACTTTGTGGACACAGGCGGCTGTGTTGTGTCCGTGGATCAGCTGCGTGTGTGTGTGTGAATCCCCGCTCGCTGTATGTCATCTGTCCCCAGCCTGTGTTCCTGCTATTGGTGCTGGTGTTGGTCCTTGTATATTCAGTTTTGTCTAAAGTGAACAGTTTCACGTGTTTCCTTTACAAACACATCACAGTATATTTATATATATATGTAAGGTTTTGACCAGCTGTGATTATGTCCAGAAAGGCTAATTTGGCTAATCCACAACATTTGCATTAATCTTATTATTTTTATGTCTGTATTTGGGCTAAATGTGGTCTGAAAGATACCTTACTGGGCTAAATTTGGACCAGTTCAGGTGGACTATGCCCAGCCCGATTTTCAGGATCTGTTTTTGGGCTAAATTTGGACCAAAGATGGACGGAAAACAGCAAAATCTTAAACGTCTATTTTTGGCCTAAATTTGGAACAAATCCAACAGACTAAACACAGCCCAATTTTCAACATCTATTTCTGGTCTAAATAAAGGCCATGACTGGCCGACCAGATTTAGCTCAAAAGACAACGTCCATATGACCCCCGGTGTTTGGTTGGATGTCTTGACTGGTCAGCTACAGGAGGGCTAAAAGGGAGGTAATGTGTGATGTAGTCCTAGATGATTATTTGTCTCTATAAGCTGTGATATTAGAGCCATTTTTAAGTCAGTTGATGAAATTATTCTCAAAAGTTCATAAGATTTGTTAGTTTGTCTGTTGCTAAAGATCATCTGTGTGGAAAACATCATTCATCCATGGCCGTTCACCCACATATTTATGTTTTTGCCTGTCCTGCTGAGGTTACTCACAGTTGCATCATTACAAAGTCTGTGTGTGTGTGTGTGTGTGTGTGTGTGTGTGTGTGCATGCAAGTGTGTGTGTGTGTTAATGTAGAATTTAAAAGCTTCATTCAGCTCTGTGGAGTATTCACTCTAATATGGATCTTTTTGGTGGATGTGCAGTTTTTTTGGAAGAAGTGTTGATGCTGTATCCAGTATATGTTTGCTTATTTATTACTATTATTTCATTTCTTTTGTAAGCTCCAAAGGTTTTCATCTTCATCTGCATTATCCTCATAACTAGTGTTGTAGTACTTGTGTCAGGTCTCACTCTTGATACCGTAAATGACTGTTCTCGTTTTCACCTTGGTCTCATGCTCATTTGGACCAGGTCTTGTCTCACTCTCGGGGTGAGGTGGACTCGGATATTGCTGTTGAGACCAATGAGTCTAATTGAGTTCACTGTTAATCAGAAACAGAACGTTTTTTGTTGTTATTGAGTAGCAACAATCTATTCTAACAGAATAAGTCTTTTTTTCTCTACATGCCTAAATAAAGTCTGTGCTCAGATTGACAAACAGGGGAAAACAAGTTACTGCTGTTCTTGTCCAGTGTACAAACAATGAACATTTTTTATTTTTAATAGTCTGAGGATAAGATGGCAAGTTTGCATTTTCACATGCTCATTTTACATTAACATGTCTACAACAACCAGAATTATACTCTTTGGTGATGTGAAGCATCATGAATATCTATGAAGGAATATCTAATTGTGTCTTTCTGTGAAGGTTAGATAGTTTTTGTATGAGGGCAGATTGAAATATTATTGTTATTATGTTATCATGTTTGAAATAGAAATGGATGGAATGGCTGTTGGTTTATCTGGTGACTTATACAGAATCATCACCATCATTTGCTTCCAAAAGTTACATAACCTTATTTTGATTAAAACGACAACAACAATAATAATTGGTTTAGACTATATATTATTTCATGTAATATTTTACACAATTTGTGACGGAAAATAATATGTGTTATGTATATGATGACAATGAATGTACAATGAATTACAAACTCATTTCTACTTTCATCTTTTTATTTTTATATCATGAAAAAATATCTTAATCTGGTTTTGGTCTCGGCTACTCCCAGTGCTAATTCTAAAGAAAAACAGCAACTATAACACAGAACACACTGTAAATCTACACCCAGCCACCCATGTGGGGACAACATGGGCAGTCCAGCTGAATACAAATGTTGGCTATGCATATGGATGCCTGCCACAGTTAGTGATGGTATCAGAATGGATAAAACAGGATATATCTGGGCTGTACCTGAATCAGAAAATCTCTCTAAATGAAGAGAACCCACTATGTGCCTTTGTGGATCTCACAGAGTTACTATACTGCCCACATTAATCTGACATAGCCCACCAGGGTCCCTCTAATAACACGTGTACCAACCCACCCAGAGCACATCTTGAGCCCATCTCGTCCATGTTTAACTCAACTGTGTCCCAATAAAGTGTGCTAATTGGGGAACTGTGGAAGAGTGAAAATAAGTCAAATTATTCATCCTTTCAATCATTTGGAATCACATTTAATATTGTGGCATGGTTGAGGAAGAAAGGAGACTAGGTGAACTCATGTTGCACCGAATGGAAAATCTTTATTGCTCTTTCAGGGTTGATACCCTGAAAGCCCATTTAACAATGTTAATCTACACGGTAACATAAACTTTCAGTACATGCTAAGCTAACATTACCTTAGCATATGCTTTACAAAGTTACAACTCCAACTATTTCTACATAAAGATACTGTTCATATCTGACCATGGAGGGGTAGCGACGGACCAGAAAGAGTAAAGTATTACTAATAGCTTTAGCTGCTCTAAAGAAAAAAGTAAATTAATGAATAAAGAGAACAGAAGTGGAGATCAGAAGGTAACAGCATTACAGATGTATAGCAGTGTCTTTTGTTTCCTTTATAATCTGTAACTCATTTCTACATCTACATCACCCTCCACAATTATTGGCACACCTGGTTAATATTCATTCTTGGGCTTCTAATACACTCAGTGTTTTGTTTTGTTTTACTTTTATTTTTTATAGTAAGACAACAATGCAAAAAGAGAGAAATCAAACCTTGAATTTAAGTGCATTTATTCAGTGTTTTGGAAAATCCCACAATAAGAAAATTATTTTACATGAAATCATGTGTGCCACAATTATTGGCACCCCTGATGTTAATACTTTGTACAACCCCCTTTTGCCAACAAGACAGCACTTAATCTTCTCCTATAAGTCTTCACAAGATGAGAGAATACACAGAAGCGGGATCTTCGACCATTCCTCTTTGCACAATCTCTCCAAGTCCTCTTCTATGAACTCTCCTCTTCAGGTCACACCACAGGTCTTCAATGTACCTCATGTTTAGGGTCATTATCTTTCTGAAAGAATCAGTGATGACCTGTCTTCAGCTTTCAGGCAGAGGCCACCAGATTTTGAATTAAAATGTCCTGGTATTTCAAATAGTTCATGATGCCCTGCACCCTAACAAGGTTCCCAGGGTCTTCGAAAGAGGAACAGACCCACAGCATCATCAATCTTCGCCTGTACTTCACAGTGGGCATGAGGTGTTTTTCTGCATACTCACCTTTTGTGTTACCAGACACACTTAGAGTGTTTGTTGACAAAAAGCTGCATCTTGGTCTCATCTGACCAAAGCACATGGTGCCATTTGAAGTCCCAGTATTGCTTAGTGAACTCCACACTGTTAGGTTTCCAGCCTGTTACTATACGGACATCACACATTTCCCTCAGGAACTACATTTCCCAGGATGCACAGCGCTTACGAGCGCGGCAATTAGACCACCGGAGACGGACTTTCGACTTCTGTCCAGTAGTGACTAAGAAAGTCTTTCTATTA
>BRDA01017991.1:0-20927 GCA_036984385.1 Crenuchus spilurus | reverse complement strand
ATTTGCACTATGTACATTTTATAATTTATATGACCACTGTGTGTGTGTGTGTGTGTGTGTGTGTGTGTGTGCCTTGTGTTAACCTCTGCACTATGAGCCTGTAACCAAAAGCAAATTCCTTGTGTGTGTGAGCATACATGGCCAATAAAGTCTGATTCTGATTCTGATTCTGAAGAGGGTGACATTGACCCGAGTCAAGTCTCCTGAAACATATGCCTCCGACTCTAATTGAGTGTTCTGAAGTGTGTTCAGTACAGTGAGTGTTAAAGAACCCATTTGGATATCTGTGGAGCGCAGCACCTCCTTAAAACACTATCTATAAATCATCGGCTATTTTGGGGGCCGGCTGCAGCTTTTGGGCTTTAGATTTTCTTCCAGCTTTGTTGTTGGTTCTGTCAGCAGTTGACTGCATAAGCACTAATATCATACTGAACAGCCCCGAGACTACGGATGGATACTGATGATAAGCTTCTTAAGGCAGAGGAAAGTTCAAAATAAATAAATAAAAGTAGCCCCTGGTCGTACCACGGCAGGCAAATCCAATATAGACATAAAAAGTACATCAGAAGATTAAATAGACAAAAGAACAGGAGTCTGTAGGTTTTACGCTTGCATTGTTTTATTTATTTATGTATACTGTAGAGAAAGAAAGTGAAAGAGGTGAATGCTATTGTGTTTTCACATCTCAGTTGAGACCTGCATGAATGGAGCTATCCTCCAAATGCCTGATGTAATTGGATTTGCTGTATCTGCATTATCAGTTTATGAGATTGCCTCCTTTCTCCAGTGTATGATATTCTGAGTTAAAGTCACTGTGTCTTGGCCTGATCTATATATCAATCTATTTAGGCTTAAAGTTAAAACCCTGCAAAAATATCAAATGCAATGAAGCAGCGAAGGAATGTAAGGTTTTCAGCAAAATGCAGAAGCACATCCAGCCCAATTGCTGGGCATATTATTGTCTCATACGCTTTAATATATGCACTATTGCACCTATTACTGAAAAATAATCAGCTCAAGTATATAAAAACACATCTGGACCATATTGGCACGTATCAGCCCAAACCTCATTTACTGGCACATCAGGTGCCACCTGTTGTAAGATCATTGACCCAAGCAACTTTTGCTGACATGCCAAGTACTGAGTGTAAACTGACATGTTGAGCACTGAGTGTATTATGAGAGGTGGGCTCAACCCCTTTTAATGACACACGGGGTGCTGAGTGTAATACGAGAGTCAGGCTGAAGACCTTTTACCAACATGCCGGGTATGGAATTTAATATGATAGTTGGACGACGCCTCCTTTACCAACATGCTGGGTTCTGTGCATAATGATGGTTGGCCAGAGTCACATTTACTGGAATGCTGGGTCCTGAGTGTAATATGACTTTTGGCCCGAGCCCTTTTAACAATACAACTGTTGCTGGATGTAATGACAGTTGGCCTAAGCCTATTGTACCTGCACACTGGGTGCTAAGTCTAATATGACAGTTGGCACAAGTCCCTTTTACTGACACGCTGGGTGATGAATGTAATGTCATTCAGCCCAAGCAACTTAAACTTGGGCTTTACAGTCTGTAAACACCCCCTCAGTATATTCTTTGTTATCTATTTGAATAGATATGTCTTCTACACATTGCATCATTGCCATTGAGTTGGGCCTTTTTGCTCTAAACTGTTGATCACACAATAAATTACTTTTGTCTTTGAAATGATCGAGCCTGTTGATGAAAAGTTTTAGATCAACCCAATTTTTCCAGGTGCTTATTGCAAATGATTTTGTTTAATGTCTCATATCACTCTGAAATGAAAGTATAAGAGTTAAATAAGACATCATGGAATCAATTTATAGACAAAATGTATCTAAACTCATCCAAGTAGCACCTGTAGTAGTGTAAGATATAACAGCTGAACACACTCATGACATTCTTTCTACAATAAACATCAAATATTCTTCAGACAGTTCTTCACAAATCTACTGCAGAAGTTCACATAAATGTTGGCACTTGTAGGTTTGGGACTTGTAGGTCAGCTGGATGGGGTTTAAGTCTGGAGACTGTGCTGCTGCTCCATGTTTTCAAGCTTATCATTTTGTTGTTTTTTTCTGAGGTAGTTCTGGCAGAGCTTGGACTTGTGTTTTAGGTCATTATCTTGCTGTAGGATGAACCCCTGACCAGCTAGGTGCAGACGTGAGGGTATTACATGGTGCTGCAGAATGCTGTGGTAGCTGTGGTGGCTCAGGCTGCCTCTCACTCTGTAAGAATTACATGCAGCAGCTTTCAATGGCTACCTCCATTACTTCAGAACAGCTTTCACCTGTTAACCCTTTTCTTGTTTCCTGAAAAAAGCATTGTAATGTTAATTAATTTTTAGTTTTAGGGAAGCTTTTTGTTAGCCTCTGGCAGTTTGCCACTTACCTTTGTATCCTTTCAGGCTGTTCATTTGACTTGAATGGCTTGAATTGCTATAAATAACTGGAAAAATTGTGCCAATAGTGTATTTCTTTTTCATCAACCCCCCTAAAGTAAATTGATTTAAATCCTTATTTCTTTAACTATATTGTACCCAATATTTACAAAATAATCATTCTTTCATTTGCAGTTTCATTTATTTTACTTATAATTGTTTTGTTATCTCTTACGTAGATGTAGTGCCAGTATCCTTTTCAATGATGTTATTTAGCATCTACGGTGTTATTCCTATGCTGCTTTAGACATTTTTCATAATGCAAATTTACCTCATCTCATAATACTTATTAATTATTTTTTATATACATTTATATTTGTTTTCAGCTTCTTTTGATGTTTGTGGTGTACTATATTTTTCTTTTTACATACATTCTTTATTCTGTTAGTAGGCTTGTCCGCATGACTGTAATTTCTTGGAAAATGTTTTTATACAGTTCATTTAATGCATCATATGCATCATAGGTCTGGTTTGGATCATCCTTTGCATAAACTTCACTCCAGATTTGCTTCTTTAGGTCCTCCTTTAGTAGCTTCTTGTGTTCTGTTTCCTATCAGTTTATACATGTTTGACCTGAAAAAAGGTTTGAAAGATGGAAAGAACTGGAAGATGGTCACTTCTGTCACTTGTGAGAATTCCAGAATCCCAGAGATGATTTAGGGAAGAAGCTATTCTTGCTAGCTGGCATATAAATAAAGAAGCAAAGTTGTCTTTTCTTGCTTTCTGGCCAAGCGATTGCTTTAATTGGCTGGCACTGTTAATGCCCTGATGGTCAGAGTGAGGCCTGTTCATTTGTTTTATTGCATTTTTCCCTCTTTCTGTAGTCCAGCTCTGCATGTATCATGCATATGGATTATTTCTGCGCCCCTGAAGTCATTGCTGTCGAGGTTTATGGTTGAGCTTTGACATAATGAAGTTATTCAGTCCTGGGCCATCATTCCTTCATGCATATATTAATCTAGATGCCGCGACTTCATATATATTTCAGTGCTGACACAGTAAGTGTGAGAGTGGATACGGACCAGCCTCCAGACTCAATCCTGACTGCTTTCACTTTGCTATCACTACCAGACTTTGATAAGTCGGGTTTTTTTCCAGTCTTGGACAGTCCCTTGACATGCTGCTTATATCATCCTACAAAAAAAGCAGAAATGTACTTGTAGTTTGCTTTTTTTCACCTCTTTGCCTGATACGGGAAGTCTGTCTCTTGGCGGCCATTGAGTGACTGGCTCATGCTATCTCACTCTAACACACACACACACACACACACACACACACACCTACACACACACACACACATACTCGCAGTCATACAGTGGCAGCTGCTTGCATTTTACACATGCTTCATAAAGTTTCAGACATGCCTTTAGGACAGTGTATGGTGCTCGACTGCCACAAAGCTGTTCTTCGCACAGCTGGACGAGTGTGTTAGCAGCATTTCCATTGGTCTACATGGTTTATTTGTTGTAGACCCAACACTGTACTGAGACCTCTAGGATTATACACTGACTGCACACTTCATTTAGTACACATACCTTGTATCTACACTCATTGTCCATTTACACTGACTGTATACTTAAGGACTATAATCCATGTGTTTCTGTATATACTTTGTTCACCCTGTTCTTTCAATCGTCAGGACCTTCACAGGACCACCACAGATCATTTTCAGCACTGTAGTGACACTGACATGGTGGTGGCATGTTATTACATGTTGCACTATTGGATCAGACACAACAAAGATGTCAGGAGCCCATATTGTGCTCATTTTATTAAAACAAGGCTTTGCTGAACAACACTAGAACTCAGTAGTCACCTAAATTTCCCTGGTCATTTACAGCACCAATGCTTCTCTCAACCAGCTTAAACTGCACTAGATACCATAGACTAAGCAATTACACAGTAGGACTTAAAATCAAATAAAAAAATATAAATAACATTGTAAACAATTAAGGAAAAAGACTTTGGTTTCCAAAAAGTAATGGAACCACTTGTTTCAACTTCATATCCCATTAGAAGAACTTAATTCTGTCACCCATTAAAAGCTTTACATTTTGATAACACTAGAAAAGTGCAGAATATCATTTACTAACCTTTAGACACCATTACAAAACCAACAGAACTATATAATGCATTTTTCAGTAGAGGTATAAAGTAATTTTGGTCCATTCATCATGAATTATTCATAACATATAAAGGACTGAAGTGAAGCTGATGTGTAGTTCTGCTTTGACAGAAACAATACGATGGGTACATTTGAATATGTGCTGTAAAATACATTTTTGAATTGTAACACATAGGAACATCCAGCCTATACTCCAGAAAAGATAACGATTCCACTCCATCTCATTAAGACTCAGGTCATAAGCAGGTCTGAGGCACATTTAGGACCTGTGCGTCACGCCACAGTGTGGTGGTGATTTATCTCATCCGTTAGCGGGCCTGGCTAGCTTTGCTCCACACGCCTCTGTCACACGTTCCATTAATCATGCGTAGGCCTCCCTCAGCTCCCAAATTAATTAACTCCTCGCAATCAAGGCGACCTGATGAGACTTTCGCTAACCCCATCCTGTCGCACGTGGAAATCGCAGGGTTACACTTTCAAACCCATTCTTCATGCTGCTACATTTTCATCCTTTGCAAGATTGGGGACACATAGCTTTCAAGATATTTTCATGTCACGGTGCTTTCTCAAACCTTAATATTTTTATACACATTTTACAATTTATGCTTAGAATTTACTGCTTTTACACATTTCTTTATTTTGTCTCAGAAAAAAAAATATCCAGGCTGCACAGCATGAAAGGACTTTGAAAAGTAGGTTTGTCTTGTGCCACAACAAGGCACCCTTCAGCAGGACAGTTTTCACTTATATGTATTTTAGGATTTAAACAATAGTTCAGCATCACCAATTGTTGTAACAGACACATTTTCATACTTGAAGCATTGAATCTTTAATTAGCAGCTCAGAAGTCAGAAATGAACAGGAAGAGGGTTAACAGGTGAAAGCTCTTCTGCAGCAATGGAGATAGATTAAGCCTTGAAAGATGGTGTTACTAATTCCTACAGAGTGAGAGGCACCCTGAGCCACCATGGCTACCACAGCATTCTGCAGTGCCAAGCAGTACCATCAGGTCTACACCTAGCTGGTCAGGGGTTCATCCTGCAGCAAGATAATGACCCAAAATATAAGACCAAGCTATGCCAGAACTACCTCAAGAACAGGGTTTCAGCTTTCATTTGACACCTCCATTTCATGTGGATCTTAGATCTTACTACTCACCATGCCTAATGCCAGGCATGAGCTAGTGGGGTATAAAGCCCACCAGCACTGAGCTGTGGAGTAGTGGAACAGTGTACTCTGCTCCATCAAGTACTTTTGAGATTAGTTGTGGATGATGTGGTGATAATAATCATCCAACATCCTGACACTCATGTTGCTGAAGGCAAACAAATCCTTACCACAATTCTCAAAAATTCAGTAGAAAGACTTCCATGCACTGTAGAGACTGTTACTGTCATGGGCCCGGCATGAGCCAAGGTTGAAGTCAATTGTCCTCCAGACCATGGCCCCACTTTAGAACAAAACCCATGATAGTAGTGCTTCCAGGTTGGATATAAGTGCAGAGAGGGGAGTGGGAAGTAAGTAAAAAAACTAACTAAACAAAACAATAAATGGATGAATGAGTGCAGCAGAGATGTGAAGGTGTGGTGCATGTACACTTCTGCTGCACTTGAATGAAGAAGTGAAAAACAAAGCTCTATAATAAACAAAACAACCTCAAGGTTGCTAGAGGCAGAGGATCTACCATTTCCCAAGGTGAGTTGCCACCTGGGGTAGGTCTAAACAGATTCCTATGCTCTAGAGGTATAGTGTCATCCCAGAGGAATCTCTACAGAGCTCTAGCACCACTTGGGGGGGGGGGCAAGCCTCCCTACCGGAACCACTACATCAGCCTACTGCCCCAAACCTGGAATTATGGATATAGCATGCCAGGCCCACAGGTTTACTGACAGGCTGCTCCGCAATCCCTTGAAGGTCCAATCGCTGCACCGGAATAGGATAAATAACTGTAACAAAAGAAGGATAAACCCCTTGATTTCCATGTAGTTTTGTCCATATAGTGTATAATAAGACCTGGTTCTTAATGATACATAGCCCCAATTTTCTAATTTCCACTTATTTTTTATGCATTGGATTTAATTGCATTTTCAGTGCACAATACACATGATCACTGCCACTTAGTGGATGATTTCCTGTTGCTGGCCGGAGAGCACTCCTTCCTCATTTGCCAGCATTCATCATTATGCATGTCTTTCTTATTGCTGTGATTCAGTAACTCCGCACAGAGTGGGTGTGTTTAACAATGGCTTCGGCTGTGACTCATGCAATAAACAACGTGCTTCAGCCACTTAGCCATAACTCAATAATATCAAAGGAATGCATCTGGCCAATGCTGAAGCAGCTTTCGGATTGAAATTGATTTTATCATTATCAGTTACTTTCAGGCTGGCCTGGTAATGAGCCCGCCATCGATTTCCACGTTTTCAAAACTGACCTTTCTGGACTCGCAGCAAGGAGCAAGCCGCAGAACACACACTTGGCATGAGCCTAAGATATGGAAAACAAGTGGATGCACTCAATAAATAATGAAATTTTTGATCGCAAAACTGTATATCTAGTGTAGTTTGTCTGCCCTGAACTGTCCCTTAACTGTGATACCAATTTTAGAGTTTCTACATGGACATTTAGTCTAACCATGCTATCAATTGGGGAGTTTCTAAGTGGGTTTAGTTGGACCATGCTCCAAATTTGGGAGAATCTAAGGAGGATATAGTCAATCCATTCTTTCAATTAGATTTTTTTTTCTTTTACAGTCATTCTGATTTTGGAGGCTCTAAAGAGACATTTGTATGTCTTCCCAATTTTGGAGGTTCTTAACGGACATTTTTCTAACCATGATGCCAGTTTGGGGGGTGTTTTATAAAGAAATTTAGCTTTTATGTTATATTTGTCTTCTTTTTTAAGTTAAAGTTGAATTTCTGCTGTATTGTCTTTAATCTGTAAAACACTTTGAATAACCTCAGTGTGTGAAAGGTGCTGTATAAATAAATTTGCCTTGTACAGCGAGGTTGAGGCTTGCTGGAAAATGAAGATTTCAGAAAGCTCTTTTGTGTCTCCAGGCTGATGTCACAGAGCTATGGAGATTTACTTTCCAATTCACCTCCTGACTCTTCTCCACTCCTGAGGAAAGAGGGATAGATGACCATTTTCCAGATTGTAATCAGTTTCAAATGGAAGATGAATACAATATCTGCGCCCAATGGTCTTGCAAGGGCACTGTTCTGTCCTGTTCCAGGACATCTTTATAAAACATCTCCTGGTGTTCCATGCATTTTCACTTTGTCATTTTATAAATATGGAATCACTTCAATATGTCATTTCACCGTTGAGCAAATTAGTCCTGCGATTGCTGAGGTAGTAAATAGACTTTACTGCCAAGACTGGCTGGGGCGGTTTATTCTAATAACCAACTGTGTCAGGCCCAGTGATTGTTAAGCCTTTTACACAGTGATTAATTTGATGGTTGTGTCTCAGACTGCTGTCACTTCACTGTATTAGAGTTCTGGGTAAGACAGGGTAGATAGTTTATTTATTATCGCCGTCAAGTCTATTCTGACTCTTGGTGATCATGTGGATGGTGTTTCTCCAGAACATCCCATCTTCTATTTGAGTTGTTTGGCTTCTTAATGTCTTCTGATTATATCCATTCATCATGCTGCATCTTCAACTGTTCCAGCATAACTATCTTCTCAAGTCGACTGGTTCTTCTCATAATGTGTCCAAAATAAGGGATTTGGGCTTTGGTTATTTGAGAGGAAAGGTGAACTTTGATTTGATCCAGGATCTATTTATGTGTTCAAGGTTCTCTCAAAAGTCTCCAACACCAGACTTAACATGCAACAATATTCATCCTGTCCTGCTTGTTATTGTCAAGCTAAGGATCCTCAGAGAAGAACAGTCTGCAACTTTAGTAGCCTTTGTTTGAAGAGATACATAAATACGTTTTTATTTTATTTTTCTAAGTTTTTGCCCGTTTCTATCCCCTTCCCAATGTAGTAGTAGCCAGTTAGCCCATTCCATCTGTTAGTACTCTCCCCATCACTTTTCCAATGCCCCTGACTTTAGGAGGATGAAGTCAAGCACAAGCCTCCTCCATTGCGTGTGACGTGTCCACCACCTCTTTTTGAACTACCACTGATACACCGTCACTGGGGAGACAAGATGCTTGGAGGAAAGCACAGGAGTCACAGTTCTGAATGGACCAATCAGTAGACGCCTGAGCTAGCAGACATTGCAATGTGAAAGTGATAGGAAGAGAGAGCGCCATCTATCCGCTCACAGAGTGCACTGCCAATTTTGTTTTGCTCTCTTGGTCCCCGGCTGTTGATGGCAAACTGCATGGCTGGTGTCAGCGTCTTAGCCTGTTTAGTCACTCGGGGCCAGTTCAAATGGTTAGGTTTGAAGATCCTTCCATCGATTTACATCTCCAAAATCTCTGAATCTTGATTATTATTTAGAAAGAAGTTTAGAAAGCACTGCAACTCAATAGTGACATAAAGTCCAGTTTGTGTTCTTTGTTTCATTTGCAAAATAGATGATTTTATGATGTTTATTGCCTTGTTTATTGTCATGATGTGCTTTCTTTGTATACATATACACATAAATTATTTGCCACTAAGTGAATAAAATAATGATTGTTATAGTGAAATCATAGCTGGTTACTGTAGCTGATATTTTATCCTATTTTTAAGCTTGTACAGTAAGAACCCCACAACACCTTCTGCTGGTCACTGTGCAACTCCCAGTAATGACCTCCAAAGACCAAACATATTTACTGCAAAGTCGTTTTAGAATATTATGACCATCCCTGGTTTGGAGCAAACTCAAGCCGAGACATCACAAATGCCACTTGACAGGGTTTTCTGCATGTATACAGTAAAAAATGGCACAAGTGCCTCCAAATACTTTCCCTCACTTAACATAGTCCATGCCATGATGTTTCAATAGTGTCATCCATGCCAAGGGTGGTTATTCCCTGTTTACTATTAGGTAGGTGATTATATTATATCAGTAATCCAACATCATTTATTATATCAGACCTGAAATTCCATATTGGTGATTTGTTGGCCTTTTTGGAGACTTTAGGGAAGCCATCATCAGCATTTCTTTTTTGATTCCCATTAAGATGCTGAACATTATATTGTACATCTTTTTTCCTGCTCTGCTAATACTCATGACTTGAATAATCATCAGACTTTGCTATGAGACTCCCAGCATAACAAACTCTGAACTGGATTAATCAAAGCCTTAATGAATTTTGTGTTAATTAATGCTAATTCATTTTGCACGTGCTGTTAGTGACACCCAGTCAGTGGTTGAAACTTTTTTAAGCACCTCCAGTGTTTGCATGCATGGATTAACTGAACAAGTTATCTGCTGTTAAATGCTTCAGAAAAAAAAGAAAAAAGAAATATTAGTGCATTTCTGCCCAAATTATTATCATTTAATAACAGCCCAACTACTATAGTCACACTAGCTCCTCCTATAAATAGGGTAGTCCCTCCATATTGCCTGTCTGGATGGATCACTATGTGATATTTCCAGGTGAATGTTAAACAATTTACACATCAAATATGTGGAAACAAGAATCCAATTGTTGGCTTATGAAGTACATTGTTTGCAGACTCGGGCACTAGTGGGCCTTTCCTGCCACAATAGTCATACATTACAAACACACCAGCATGATATCAACTTATTTTAAAGATTCATTCACAAAGGCAAGACAATAAAAATGCAGGTCTACTACACTGACTAATCAGTAACACCAACCAGTTCTGCTGAGGAAAGCCATTAAAAAGTCTACATTTGCCTCCTTATGAATGTATAACTAGTTACATTCCATATCCATAATGAAGTATGTTAGGAGTCAATTGACCTTGAGTATTACTCATTTATGTTTCAATGGTTATAGCTGTCTAACATGACTGTAAATCTGTTGGTTGGTTCTGTCTGACTGTGAAGGAAGTAGACTTGAATCTGCTTATTGTTGCTTATTGTAGTTTAGATTAACCTGTAGACACATTGACACATTAAACCATGTGCACACACTATTGAACACACAGTAGTGTACACAAACAACTGGGGACAGTGAGCACACTTTCCAGAAATGTAACCCAATCCAAAGTGCCCAGGGACAAGGCTGGATTCCTAACTACAAGACTAAGAATAACACTATGTTTACACCAGCATTAACATATTAAATGACCTCAATCAAGGTTTCAACAAGTAATGAATCAGAAATAATTGAAAATACACAACTTAAATAGTAAAATCTAAATTTTTTTTACTAATAGTTGTAGTAGTTTAATAGTAAAATAATTTTTTTGGCTCCATTAAAGCCATTTTTGTCTCTTATGTTTCTGCATGATAGTCCCATTACCCTGCATTTCAAGGTCCATCATTTTCAGTGTAGACATCATCATATGTCTTTAGTCATTAGCAAACCATTGTAACTCCATTGTGCTATGAGGTCATAGGAATCACCTTGCAGAACCCTTCTAATGATCACAGACCAGGGTAAATAGAAGAACGATGGGGCCATGATGATTGTACACTACAGGCTGGTCTAGACAATAGTCCAGTAAGGAATTTCGTTCACTGTTAAAGTAGCTTAATATTACATGGTTGCTTTAAGCACTTTGGTTTACTTACACTCCATAACGCTGTTGAAATTGCTCGATTTTCTCGATTCCACATGCTGCTCTTTGCTCATGACTACATAAATGCATCTTGCCCTCCTCCTGGAATAAGTGGTGACATTTCTTCACCAAGCAAACCCATATCTTAAAGAGTACATGACATATCATCATGGCAGAGCACATCCGTGGTGCATTATAACCGCGGAATGAGGCATGGCACCTCGAATAAGAGCAGAGAAATTCCCTGCAGCTCCTGCTGAACACCTTACATCATGGCAAATACTTGTTGTATTAGCGTCTGAGGGGTGCTCATGAAGGAGACAGCTCCCCAGCTCCCTCCCCGTGTACCCCTGATTCGACTCATTCTAAGTAATCGGAAATATTCCTCCCTGGAGTTTAGCTCTGCGGAGAGAATAATCTTTCTCCTATTGACTCGTAGTCCATTCTGTAATGTAATTATGCGTAAAGGTCCTTGCCCTTGGCCATGATTATTTACCATGTTCTTTTCCTTATTCCATTACTTATGATTATTTATTTATTTCACAGTGTGTTGTATTGCCCTCCAGAATTGTGTGCAAACAGTGTTTACCTCTGCAACAAAGAGAAAGCCGGGCAATTTCTCCAGACAGTGCGTTCACTCTAATAGAATTGAGCCTCATTCTTCTTCCAGGACCTCCTGCAAGAGTGTGATGGTGTTCTTGGTAGAAATGTCTTGGACAGTCTGTTTGATAAAAGTAGTGTTTATATTTTTATTTATGAATAAAATGTATACAAATACACTATTTTTCAACATAATCTCCCAACTTTTCAATACACCTTGTCCAGCTTAGATAAAACCAAGTTTTTGGAGAGTGTCAACATTACAGGCAACAGTGTGCAGATATGCATTCCATGCAGCAACACAACACCCTTGGATATCAGTCCTAGGCTGCAGGTCTTCAGTGAGCATATCAGTGTAATGAGCACTGATGTTGATTGTTTTTCCTAATAATGTTGCATTACCTGCCCTTGAGATTCCCGGAAAACTGAAAGATTAATTTTTCAACTGGTGGTTGAGCTTTTTCTTGGTGGGCAATTGAGGATGCTACCATTCCATACTGTTTACTCTCAGGCTCATAGTGATGAATCTATGTCTCATCACCAGTAATGATTCTTTTTAAGAAACTTTCACCTTCCTTAGGCTATCACTCAAATTTAGTTTTATACTGTCTCCAGACTGTGCACATAGTTTCAGCACCAGACACATCATCACACCACAAAAAACAAAACAAAAACAAAACAAAAAAAATCAATGCATGCTGCTCTTCTTTTGCACAAACCATTTATTTGTTGCACTGCAGTCATAAATGAGCTCAAACCTCTCAATATATATGTTTGAATTTAATTTTATCATTGTTCTGTTTTTAAATTTCATGAAACATCATCAGTGATCATAAAGACTATGTTTTGTAAAACAACAACAAAAAATGTGTTTTGCCATATAAAAAGAAGGTAACTATTAGGGTTTGATATGTTAACTACCATAATAATAATCAAACTTGATATTTAGCATTTTTCTATTTTTTTAATGGATTTATTTATTTATTTATTTATTTATTTATTACTGTATCTATTCCAATATCTAATGCACACATGATTAAGCCTTTGGAGTCTTGGTTGTTTTGGTTGTTTGACTTCTGATATTGTCTGTACATGCCACATTAAATAATGTTTACCATACCAATATCCCTTTTATAATATAACATATATTTACAACTTAGAGTTAAAATTCACAGAAAAATATATAAAAACAGATTGCAAATGTGAATATAAAAATGTAAAACAGATCACATGGTGCTATCTATATACAACTATTTACAACAAAAAGCAGGTCTGCCCATAGCCATTTTGTCTTTTTATTTATGCCACTCTTCAAATGAGTTTATGTGCACAATTAGACAGAGAGGCTTTGCATTCCCAGAGTGTGAGGGATTCCTAAATAGTGCAAAATTGACTAAAATGTCAAATTGAGATAAAATCAAACTACTTACAACAAAGATTGTGTGTGGCCATATGCTTCATCACAGTACTGGCACTTCCAAGGACTGGGAATCCTTTTTTGTCCATCTGGTGGACATCACACACCTCCCTGGTGTATTCAGTCTGTAGAACAGATTCAGCAGATTCAAATTATTATTAACTTTTTCTTCATAAGACAAAGAATGATGAAGACATGAAGATAAATGCAACACTAGTCTCATCCTATGTTTTCTATCAAATGTACTGTATATTACGCTATATCTGTTTGTACTTGATGTATTGACTAACAATTTATAGCAACCTTGTTTTTTATAATTGATGGTGTTTTGGCCCTAAATAAAAAATAAAAAAAACATTCAGTGGACCTTCCTGATTAAGTCCAATGTAAATACAGTTCATTATGCAGCTATACTGAATTATTTAGGATGCCTCTAGGTGTTTCGTAGATGTTTGAGTTATGCAAATGAAAGCAGTAAAGTCCGATTCTCCATGTGCTATTTCTTATTTTTGCTCACAGTGAGAACTCATCAGTCTCCCATAGGAGCTAGAAAGCATAGCCCAACCTCAGAAAGCTTAATATCAGATATTCTTCGAGCTCTACATAAACTACATATGATCATTTTAATTGATTAATGATTCTCATTCTATTGGTTAAACATTGCTGTGCTCATTTGCATATGGTTTCAGTCTGCTCGATGACTGGCTCACATTCATTTGTATAAAGTTGAGGTCTTCTGAGGCTTTGTTTGACACAATGTGCAGATACATAATATGTCCAAAAGTTTGTAAACACCCCTTCTAATTAATGCTTTCAGCTACTTAAGTTGACACAGATGTACAAATACACTCACACAGCTTGTCTAGTCCCTGCAGGAAAGGACTGCCAATAGAATAGAACTAAACCTGAACCTATTGGCACCATGTGTAATGACAGGCGTGGCACTGAGCTGAGTAATGGAACTGTGTTCTCTGCTCTATCCAACACTTTTGGAATGAGTTGGGGATGAGGTGGTGGTGATGATCCAAAACCCTGTCATTAGTTGTCATCTAATAGAAAACCTTCCCCAGACAATAGAGAGTTACTCTTACAAAGACAGGATAAACTCTTAACTCTCAACAATGAATGGGCAGGTGTCCCAATACTTTTGTCTAAATGCATATATTGAAATCTGTAGCTCTGAAAAGCTGTAGCATTTTTAATTTGGTGAGAGCATTGACTTCAGTGCGTAAGTCTAGTCAAGGTCGACCCTGTGACAAAGTCTTTGTCTCCTTATACATGCGCTGGATTAGGTAAGACTTGGCAGCCTTGGCTAAATGTTGTCTATGAGCTATTAAACATGTCAGGGCGATGTGCCAGAATAGCCTGAGAACACATGCACTATTCTACTGCAAGAGCATACTGGGATACAGTTGTTCTGAACACCCTTCATGAGCATTTTTCCTCTATTCCTCTGATTATGTAAGATATACTATGATATTTATTACAGTGTCCCTCTGAGAGATTCTCTCTCTCTCTCTCTTTCTCCCCCTCTTAACACTCTCACACTCTTCTCTCTCTCTTTCTTTCTCTGTCTGGTAGAGTATGGGCAATATGTGGGTGGTAGTAATGGATTGTAAGATGCAAAAAGGTGAGAGAGAGAAAGAGAGAGAGAGAGAGAGAGAGAGAGAGAGAGAGAGAGAGAAAGAGAAAGAGAGATTGAATGTGAATGTATCCTGTCGCAGGAAGCACACACAGCATCCCTGTGGGCACCATATGTCATCCCTTTTGAACAGGAGTGAGTGTGTGTATGTGTGTGTGTGGTGCCTGTTGTTTCTGGTTTTTGGAGCCACATTTGTCCCAAATGTGCTGCTACATACTCTCTAATCAAGCTTTTAGCTCTTCTGATGACTGAAAAGGTGCAAAACAAACAGTGAGTTCTATATTTATATAATATGTGTGTGAGTGTATGAATACAGTCGTTTCAGAATATTATGGCCAACTGACTGGGATGGGAATAACCACCCTTGGCTCAGATGACACTAGCAAGACATTGTGGCGTGGACTGTATTCCAACTGCAGCAATCAGTTGCTCTGTATCACTCGCCAAAGTCATCATTCCCCTCTGGCATCTATGGCCTGCGGGGCACCACTGTTATGCTGTTGTGAGGCACTCAAGACCATTCTCGGTACATCTTCACTACATCGACTCTAGAACATCCCACAAATTTAGAAATGCTACCACCCTTCACCTGGTACACGATTATCATGCCCTTTTGGACATCAAGTGTTTTTCCCATAACGATGGTTTTACATGCTGCTACAACTGACTGGTGTGCTCACTTATTTATACATGAAGCAAACCCTATCACTTGACATCTGTGACATCCCGGGCCGAGATCCAAACCAGGGGTAGTCATGATAGGTATATGTAAAGCTGTCCAGCTATAAATAGAGTGAGATCAAGGGTATTGCTTTTGCTGGAGTAACTGTTTCTACTTTCCAGCAAAGGCATTTTTTTGGAGCATTGCTGTGAGGATTTGATTGCACTCAGCATAAAGAGTCTTAGTGAGGTCAGGATTTGGATGATCACCACCTCACTTTGTCCTGAAATACTAAATGCATTCATTAAAAGAGCTGTCCACAAACATTTGAACATATAACTTATTCAGATGTATTGCCTTCATGTGCCAGTATGTCATTCATTTCAGTTAGATCCTTCTTTTTTTTCTGATGCTCTCATCACTGCCACTGCTGCTCTAAAAGGCCAGTGGCGACAGCTGAAAGAATATGAGTCATTTTTGACCTTTGTTCAAAATGAAAATTCAAATAAGTCTTAAATGAGAACTGTCAGTCAGTCTTATCAGCAGTCACTGCCTGCGGAAATGTCTCTTTACCCGATATTAGACCAGTAACCACACAATCAGCTCAACATACTACTGAGCAATCTATCATCTGTTTCAGTATTGCTGTCACACAAGATCATGTAACATTGATTTTTATTAAGAGATAGAGAACAAAGACATGCTTAATTGCATTTTAATGCCATAAATGGGGTTCTGTAGTAAAGCTTATGACTACATAATACATAGTGTGTGTGTGTGTGTGTAGGTGTGTGTGTGTGTGTGTGTGTGTGTGTGTACAAATCATTATACTATCATTGTAAAGAAGAATGATAATACAATAGTTGACTTGTCATACTGTAAATATCAGAATCAGATTGCCATTGGTGTGTCTCTATATATCAAATATTCAGATAATTACACAATATACAGTATATATATTGGTCATAAATGCTGGTCACAAAATTAGAATATCAAAAAAAGTTTATTTATTTCAGTAATTTCATTCAAAAAGTGAAACATGTATATTATATTCATACATTACACACAAACTGATATATTTCAAATGTTTATTTCCATTAATTTTGATGATTATAACTGACAACTAATGGAAATACCAAATTCAGTATATCAGAAAATTAGAATATTACTTAAGTATTACTTAAAAATGAGTTCTAGAAATGTTCTACTGAAAAGTATGAAGATGAAAAGTATGAGCATGTACAGCACTCAAAATTTAGTTGTGGCTCCGTTTGCCTGGATTACTGCAGCAATGCGGTGTGGCATAGAGTTGATCAGTCTGTGTCACTGCTCAGGTGTTATGAGAGCCCAGGTTGCTCTGATAGTGGCCTTCAGCTCTTCTGAATTGTTGGGTCTGGCGTATCGCATCTTCCTCTCCACAATACCCCATAGATTTTCTGTGGGGTTAAGGTTAGGCGAGTTTGCTGGCCAAATAAGAACAGGGATACCATGGTCCTTAAACCAGCTACTGGTAGCTTTGGTGCTGTGTGCAGGTGCCAAGACCTGTTGGAAAATGAAATCTGCATCTCCATAAAGTTGGTCAGCAGCAGGAAGCATGAAGTGCTCTAAAATTTCCTGGTAGACGGCTGCGTTGACCTCAGAAAACACAATGTATAATATAAAAGCACCTGTATATATATATATATATACCCATGACCTAAAACATCATCTGATTTTCACACAAAAGTCTTGAAGGCACAGTAACAAAAATAACATGTTTAATTGTAAGTGATAAGAATATTTGCATAATCATGAAAATATAATTTTTTTGCGCATCAAACTAATAAAAAGCCAAAAAATAATGTAAAATATGGTCCTGATATCAGGATCTTTTTGGAACAATCATAACATTACTGATGGAAAGACCACAAACTTCTTCAATATGTCACAAAAAAGTGCCCCATCCTTTTACTCCACCATTAAATACAAGTTTGGGCTGCTCAGGTACCTGACTAAATCTTAATGTGTATATGATTGTGTCTGTTTTCCATGCTGGCCTGGCAGACCATGCTCGGAAAGAGCCCGCAATATGTAATCAGTGGGCCAACAGCTTCATTAATGGGATTTTGTCGTGTTTCGGCAAAAGCCAATGGACTTTAGAGATAAGGCAACTGTTTATCCTGTTAATGTGTCACTTTAAATACATTAGGCCCCTTTCTTTTGGCTGCCTGCCCCTTTAATCCTGCATAGCAGCTGGACAAACCATTTATAGATCCCTCCATAAATTAGAAAGGCATTGTTTTCTATAATGACACTCATTTCCTTGTAGAAGAGCAGGACTTTTTTTGCTGGCCCCCAAAACTAAATTGTATTATAGTGCAATAGTGTATTAAATGTGTAAGGCAAGCGCTAGGGGTTTATGGGCGTGTAAGGTGCAAGAGATGATAATGGGATGTAAAGTGGAGGTCACCTTGCTGATGGATGGGTGCCGAGGGGGAGGGGCCAAGCTGGGCTTCATCCAACAAGACTGAGAGGATGCTGTGGTGAGCAATTACTGCACAGTGTATAATGGAGGGTATGCACTACTCTGTTTAGGGTTAGATGAGGCTATAGAGCTCATAGAAAATCATTTAATTAGTATTATTTATCAGGAAATGCACTCAATGGCCATTTCATTAAGTACACGTGCCTTGGAACTACACTAATTGTTCATTTTAGCGCCACCGATCATAGCGGTTCACTTTGTAGATCTACAGTTACAGACTGTAGTCCATCTGTTTCTCTGTATACATTGTGTTCAATAATAAGGACCACCACAGAGCAGGTGGATCGTTCTCAGCACTGCAGTGACACTGACGTGGTGGTGGTGTGTTAGTAGTTAAGGCCTTTTGTAGTAAAAGCTTCCATTCAAAAGCACCAGTTCGGGCCACTTTCGGGTATGTTTGAGGTGGACGTTCATTAGCTTGCAGCCATTCTTTAAGATCTACAAGCTTTAATAGAAGCTAAAGCACAACAACATACCAAATATGCAAAAATTATTTAAAAAATTGTCTGCACATACACTTAATGTCCAAAAGTTCATGGACGCTCCTAAATGAATTCATTCAGTTACTTTTAAGTTGATAGATGTACAAATGCACACAGCTTGTTTAGTCCCTGTAGAGAGGTACTGCCAATAGAACAGGACTAAACATGAATCTCATGGCATCATGACTATTGCCAGACATGAACTAGAGGGATATAAAACACCCCAGCATTGAGCTGTAGATCTGGGGGATGAGTTGTTATCTGCAATCTTCCAAACATCCTGACCAGCACGTGTGTTGCTGAATGCAATCAAATCCTTACAGCAGTTGCTTCAAAATCTAGTAGAACTATCTAGCCCTGAACAGTAGACAGTTACTCCAACAAACTCCAGATAAACTCTTCTTAATACATTTGATTTCAGAAGAAACAATAAATGAGTAGATGTCCTATCTACTATAACACCACTTTCAGCTAATGAAGAACTTCTGAAGGCAGTAATTAGGTGGATGAAGTGGAGTTGATTAGGGCTGAAGGGAAAGTCTGTAGGAACATCTAAGAGCAGGGTTGGTGACCAGTGTATGTTATGAAATGATCCATACATGTAATTAAAGTTCTGTTTGTCTTCAGGCTAATCTTTAAAACCATCCGATTTGCTGAACAAACACGTTAAGTGAACTTGAAAGCTGAGCCCGAGTTTGTGCTTGAAAGTGATTGATGTCCACCAGAGGCTGAGATGCCACCGTGTCTGACTGGTGCTGAGTGATTGAGTGGAGTTTGAGTTCGTTTTGGCCAGAGGGAGATGGGGGGGAAGAAGGTTTTGTTGCTGGGGTGTGACAGTGGCAGATGGAGTGACACATCATGTGCCTGGTTGGGTTTAAAATGGTGCTACACAGGGAAATCACTTAAGATATGAGTCTATTTTCAGGCAGCAGAATTACTTTCAGTGCTACAGAAATAGTTTGGCTTTTTTTTAGGCCTGGTTTGGACTGTGGAGGGTGTATCGGTGTGAAGATCAGAGGTGTGCAGTGTAACCTAGATTTGCCATTTGACTGCAAGTAGTTGATGTACAGCATAGATCATCTTAGTCAAAATATTTCTGGTCTAAGAATACATTTAAGTGATTTGAAAAAAACATAACAAAATATATATCCAAAAAACATTTTCATCAACATGAATTGTAGATTTTCTTGACCCCTGCACATTACCAAAAATGTTTTATTGTTTGAAAAATAATAACACATACATTTTACTACTAAAGACTAAAAATATAGAAACTTTTAGATTTTAGTTCCAGAAATCATTTATTTCAGCTTGCACAGCACTGAAGGGACATTGTATAGGTTCATTTTACAAGGACACCCTTCAAGATTACAAACTGAGTGCTCATTTCTGTTTGTTGATTACTTATTTAAATCAAATCAAATCAAATCAAATTTATTTATAAAGCACTTTAAAGCAACTGATGTCACAAAGCAGCTTTACAGAGTTTGTAATAACAGACATCAAATTATTTATCCCTAATCCCTGGTGAGCAAGCCAACGGCGACAGTGGCAAGGAAAAACTCCCTAAGAGCTGGAGGAAGAAACCTTGGGAGGAACCAGACTCACATGGGGGTCCCATCCTCCTCTGGTCTGCTAATTCTAAGTTCGTGATAAATCATAATTATATGATATTGTTGTAATGTTCAGGTGAACTGATATGGTGGGACAGGAATGATGATGACAGTGGTTAAACAGCTTTTCCTGAAACAATTAGCTGAGGAAATACAGAGAGATTGGAAATGAGGTGCATGGTATAGAATATAATTGTCTGAGAGAGTAGGCGAGTGACAAACAAGAATGCTGAGGAATACTGGAGAGATGATAGAGGTGAGGTGCACGGTATGGTAGAGGAGTGTCTGAGAGAGAATTAAAACTGTAATGATGGAAGTTTGGTTGGTGTATGTGAAGTCTAGCTGAAGTCAATAGTTACAAAACAATTTAGGATTTTGGAATTAGCTTATTTCATGCAGGCACATTTTTTACATTTGTTTACACTTTTTCTACATGTTCTAATAAATTGTCCTTGTAAAGTGGAAAGTATCTCTGCCTGTCACACAGAACACCATGATTTTATACCCAAAGGGGAGTCAGTGTTTTGGGGTCAGATGTGGTCTGGTGGTTAGGTACCCAATCGCTAGGATGCTGGTTCAGTTCCCTGGTAGGTCATGACTGAAGTGCCCTTGACAAAGGCACCTAACCCCAACTTCTCCCCCAAATGCTCAACTATCTCTTTTTTTTTTTTTTTTACACTTTTCACTTTTTTGCCTTACTTGAAAATGTCAGGGGACTTTATATTGTGTGTATGTTTCATGATCAGTAGAATAGCCAA
>BRDA01017982.1:781-12518 GCA_036984385.1 Crenuchus spilurus | reverse complement strand
TATATATATATATATATATATATATGCATGTGTATAGTTTTCCACATTTAATTCACATACAATGAGTGAAGAATAAAATAAAAGCACGTTAATGTATAAAGTCTAAGCTAAAGAGAAACATGCTTATTTAGAAGTTTATTCATGACTTTTTTCACATTTATATGCCAACTAAAAGGTAAATCATATTTACATTAAAAGTTTTACCATCTTTCCCATAATCAAATACACAGTTCTGGCAAGAAATAGTAAACAATCTATTTTATTTTATTTGATATTTTAGCTTTTACAGAATATAGTTTTTCTTTTATTTTATACTCTACTGACATTTCTCCCAAATTCTAAATTGAAATGTTCTTATTTACAGAATTTGTTTATAGAAAATGAACTGTACAAAAAAAAAAGATGTGATTAAGTGTTTCAAACCTCAAACAGTTTTGTGAAAACTAGTTCATTTTCATTTTTATTCATTTTTAAACCCCACATTACTAATGTTTTAAACTTAACATTTAACTTAAAAATAGTTCAGAAGTCATTATGTGTTGGAAGAACTGCTTCCTTACAGATTGTTGTTGGGTGACTTTATGCCACTGCTGGCACAGTTTGGTTTTGTTTGATGGTTGTTATTGCCCATCTTTCTTTTGATCACATTCCAGAGGTTTTCACTGAGGTTCAGGTTTGGAGACTGGGTTGGAGAGATGAAGTGGACTCCTATTTTTTCAGAGCTGAACATTTTTTCCCATATTTGACATACAGTATTCTTAACATCTCCTCTTGCTTGCTGGTATTAGTAAGTCTGTCCCCCAGAAGCACATTAAGATGTTTGTGAAAACATTTCATTGTGAAGTGACATGTAACTCATTTATTTACGAAGATTCTTTTTGTATTGTTTCTTCTCTATTGTGGTTGTATTAATAACTCAAGATATGTCATGTAATAAAATAATTTTTGAATTTGTATATATAT
Source organism: Crenuchus spilurus (assembly GCA_036984385.1). Lineage (NCBI taxonomy): Eukaryota > Metazoa > Chordata > Actinopteri > Characiformes > Crenuchidae > Crenuchus > Crenuchus spilurus. The sequence continues at coordinate 11,555 of BRDA01017982.1, read as the reverse complement.
ATATATATATATATATATATATATATATATATATATATATATATATATATATATATATCTGTAGTCATGAATAAGCTAAGTCATATTTCTGTAAAGTTGTTCCATATTTTCCTAAATCAAATGTATATAAGACAATAATTTAAATATGGCATTCTGAATGGTCAAAGCATACCTGCATATGATTATTTAAATGAAAGACAGTATTAACTTTTCCAGCATTTACATGATGCCCCAAGGCAATAATGTGAGGACCCCTGAATGTCCCACAATACATTAGCAGTTGGATGCTCCTTATAACAAGCAACACAGCCACTGATTCATTAATTGTATAGACAAAAAGACAAAGACTGCATTATTTAAATATTGATTATTTATAATATATGATACGGTTATTTTTTATATATCATTCAGATCTGATGGATGGATGGATGGATAGATGGATAGATAGATAGACAGATGGATAGATAGACAGACAAAGTGCAGTTCAAAACATGTTATCCATTATTATACACTTTTCTGCTTTATTGTCATATGAATAAAGCTTCAGCATAAGGCAGAGAGCCACAACGGACCTTTAATCTGGAAAAAAATCTTTGATTTCATAATTGTAAGGTCTCCAAAGTTACTTAGTGAGTGTCACTTTCAACAAATTGATGTGAGAATACATACTGCCATGGGCTGCTCCATGTCCTAAAAAGGTGATGAAGGAGAATTTTAGATCAGGCTGAGGGAGTGATGGAAACTAATTTTAACCATTTCTCAAGAGACCTCTTCTTTTTGGTGCCGCAAATGAGTTGTTACTTTCTATTTGCTTTATGTGAGTTTGAGGTTCAGCAAAACACACAGCATGGTTTTAAGACTAACATGTGACATATAATGATGCTACTATGTTTGTTAGATAAATGCAAGTCCATGTTATGTAAAAATATCAGCTCTGACCGAGTGCAAATTGTGTTCCTTATTCAGATATAAATTATATATGCTATAAAACATTCAGAAATACACCACATGTATCACAGCCAAAAATCATATTTAGATGAAATATATTTTATTAGGATATTTATAAAAAAAACTTGATCTGAGTCATTTCAAAGTGTAACCTGTGATTCATGACCTTTCCCATTTTTTCTTTACTGGATTGTCTCAGAGATTTCAGACCACAATTAGAGTCTTGTGATTGACAATAATCAGTCACTGACACATTTGTCTAATCCATGTTTACCAAGATGGAAGGCTAGGTGGCTAGAGGCTGTACAGATCAGTCGCTGTCGGCCCATGTCTTTTCCTCTAGACACTCCTTCAGTCTCACAATGACCACAATGATCGCAGGCCGGCCTGCCCGACCGAAGCAGACAATAGGCAGGGCCCAGGGCCATATGCTGGGCCTCTTGATGCAGGTTTGTCTGCAGGGCCGTCTGTGGGAAAAGAGGGTCCTTGGGCCGGGCCAGACAAGGAAGGTCGTGAGGGTCTGCTAAAAGCAGACTCTGGGGTAATGTCACCGTCAAGCCTCTTACAAAACTATCGACAAAAGAGAGCTTTTCATGAAGGAATAATGATAGAAAAACAGTAAATATACATCTGACTGAACAAGAATAAGTGCCAGTTTGCGATTGCCATCTAGATGAATATGAGAAAATGTACAGTATGGCACTGTATAAGAACTGAACCATTTGAGCAATCAGTTTTTTTCCTTGTATAAATTTAATATCAGAATAAATTGGCCAAATTAATTTTGTGGTATAAAATTTCATCTCACAGTCCCACTGAGACTTCACCATGGGAACCCAAACCAAAACACTAAAATAAACTCTAATAACAAGCTTTTGTATGAAAATATACTACCAAAATAGACTAGATAAATTATTATTGAAGTGACCAAAATATGTGAAGCAGATTTCTATATGCAGGAGAAGCCTTTTTCACACCCTTCCCCCAACACCGAACAAACACTGTCGTTTCTACCCCTCATTATTATGCATATAACCCTCTCACGCTAGCGTGCATTAATTAGCGTGTAGATAACTAGCTGCACCCCCATTCACAGACTCAGACTCTTTCATTAGCATGACAGTGGCTCATACGCCTGCTCCTCCATGCCATCTTAGGGCCCCTGGTTTGAAAGAAGACCCCTTAAGACACAAATCTTCCGGCCCCTTTTGTCCTTGGACTTGTATTGCACCGCTCTCTTATGCTAGTAGGGATTGCTAACTGCTAAATGTGTTGTTTCCTCAGTCCTACTCACCTCACTTAAGATTTATTCTCGCTTACACTCACCTGACCCTCAAGGCTTCTGAGTGTTACATGGATATGGGAAATGGGTCAGTGTTAGCGTCAAACATGCTTTCTTTTCGAAGTCAGTGAAACAGCCCACTCTTTTCAAGAGCATTATACATCCCTCAGTGATGAAAGTCTTAACGTCAAACATGCTAACACTCTTTCTGAGGTTGGTAAAATGGCTTCCTGGGTCTAATTTCCTCCCTCCATAAGTTTTACGTGCCCCTCAAATGATGTTTATCACTGTTTATAGAATCCTGCCTTTCTCTTTCGGAAAGATCCAGACCTCTGTACCTGATTGTGATCCAGCTAAACTAGCTCAGTTCAACATAGCCTCGCTCGGATTTCAAGGTAAAGCGTCTCATTAGCTTCGGCCCTTGAAAGACGCCCAGACCATCTCATATTCAGTTACGGATTCTCTTTGAATAGAGTGTGAGAGGCAGAGAGGCAAGAGTGGCTCCTTTTTGCTATATGAGAGGAAAGGAGGAAGGCCTGCTGAGGCCTCGGTAATTTCTCCCAGTCATTACTGCCTTGTGCCACCAACACATCCAAATGGCATTTGAGTCTGGCTTGAGGTTAAAAAAAGCTTTCTAACACATTAAAAAGCAGGTCTCAGGTTCAAGTTCAGTTCTCATGAAACTCTGCAGCAGGCCTTGTGGAAAGCTTCATGTCACAATATTAGCATTAGTATAAGAATGTCTTCCATTAAATTCAATAGGCTAAGAGAAATAAGACTATATACTCTACAAAATATCAAACCTTCACATTCCAATATAGACTAAATGATCAGAGCCAAAAAATAATCAACACTTTACTGTCTTGACAGCTCAAAGACTTTAACATTCAGAAATATTGATAGAAAACAAATGTGATCAATATATTTTCTAAAATCACAATTATTCAATTGATTAAATAAAGCCAGTGTATGTATAAAATTTTATGCATAGAAGAATGCCTCTGTTGATTTATCAGAATGGCAGTATTGTCCTCATTGCATTTGTGAGTGGTGACACAAAAGATGCTATTTAGCAACCTTGGGTTTGTCTAGAATTTAAATACAATATTATACAATGTTCCAGCAGGTACACAACCTTGCCGCAACATTATATGAATGCTGCAAGCATTTAAATGTTGTCGTCACAATATGTCTGAAGGGAAATAAGTTGTTAGAATTATAAATTAATACAGATCTAAATAAAGGCAAGCATTTATACATACATAGCTATTTTGTATTTATATAAATATAATAACTGTTTAATTGAATTATTGCTTTCAAAATGTTGATCCAAAAATAATTTATCTGGACATTAATATTGCAAAAATGACATTTTGACTATTTGATCTTAATTAAACATTTGAAGTTAATTTCATGGATCCATTGAATTTCACCTTATTGCCCTACTCAGTGAGGTTCAGTGTAGGATTTTGACCCTTTTGCCATCTTTAAGTGAGCCTGATGCAGCAGGTCTCAAAATGGTAGTGTAGAACACTTGGTTTTCAGTAGGGCTGCTGCAGTTGTTTATTGCTCCTTCTAATGATGCATCTCTCAGAGAAAGCAGAAAGAGAGAGAGTGAGAGAGCAGCCTCTTCTAATGAGGACTCGCTCAGAGCAAGGGCCAGCAAGGCCTGACATGACTGGGGTGGGGACATGGTAAAGCTGTTTCAGGATACTTTAGAGAAGATACGGTCTTCTCCATGTTCAGAGCTGCTCATTAACTCTGCTTATAGTATGTGTTCACACTGCGAGGGCGGAAAAGCTACAGGCTTTTCATTTTGGTACTGAAATACTGTATGATGGGCATAACTTAAAGACCAGTGGCATTGAAGGCAAGTTCCACTTGACTTTTTTGTCAAGTGAAATGTTTGTATTTCAGATTCATTCTGGTGCAAATCATATTATGCACATTTGTTTGTTAGGACTTAATATGTTGGGTTTTTAAATATGTCAGCCAGTCATTGTAATTACTTAGCTAATTGTGATCACGACACAAACAAAGGATTTTTTCCCTCATTTTTGATAATTCAGAAAACCAAATTTTAGTTTTTTTCTTTAACCACCTGAGTCACATAGCTAACAAACTCAATTACTTATTTGGGATTTCCCAATTCAAGCTGGGACACATGTTAATACAAAATAAAGCTGTTTTCTGTATCTGCACCACCTTTTTGTAACTGTTATAGGAGACTAAACTATGGGTGACATATGTGCATATATATATATAAACATGGTTCATCATAAAGAAAATAAGGTTTTGCTATGAAAATTGTAAATGATGCAAAGCTTCAGAAGTCTACAGTGGCTTTCCGCTCCCTTAATTTTTCACATGGCTACTACAGCTTTTCCTGTTTGAAAGGTAGTTATAAGGACAAGTTTGGACACCACTGGCTAAATTACATTTTGATGATTTTAAAGCTTTACAGAAAACATTGGAAAAAAATTACAAAGTGAATGTTTTTTTAAAATAAGTAATATTCATCAAATAATCATTAAGTGTGCATTAAATGTGTAGAAGTGTTCCTCTATAAAAAAAATCTATAAAACAGAGTTGTATAACAATTACACATAAGGCTATATTTGACCAACTGACCAATCACTGACTTCTTAATTCTACATCTTGTTATTTTTATTTATTTTTTGTTATTTCTCCAATGTCAGATACATTTAGAGCATGTCTTAACAAGTCATTTGGCCATTATGACTAACTTCAACAGGTTTTTAGATCTCTAACCATAATGGAGGAAAGTTTTGCCATTACAGATTAAAAGGCTAAGAGGCTAATCTCTCCAGGTGCAACTCAATTACAATGACTTACATTTGTAATCCCATTAATGCTTTCTGTGAAGACATCAGGAATGCATTGTGAGGAAGTGGCCTCTATTTGTTAAGGACATCAAAAACAGTTTTAAAAATAAAGGTGCCAAAATGAGCTCTTTGGTGTGATGCCATTGAGAAAACTTTTTGTTCCATAAACAGTAGTTTTTTTTTTAGGTTTAAAAATATAAGAAGTTTGTGTAAATGCAATATCCCAATTAAAATGTTTCCTACACTGTTAAAAATAAAAGCTGCTAAATTAAAATACAGATTATGAGGACATATTTTAATTGGTATTGTGTCTTTACTTTATAAAATTTTTAACTGTTCATACTATATTTATGAAAATGGTTCTTAACTAAAAGGTTTGTAATGTAACCAAAAGTGATTAATCTATGGTATCTCTCCAAAGAACAACTTTTAGCATCTTAATTTCTAAAACTGTTTTTGGTGTTACTTTTGTGGGATAGTATCAAAAGTCTTGTCTGGTTCCATTTGGCTTTTATAAAGTAGAGGTGCGATTATACTAAGCCCATGATTTGATATAATTCATGATACTGGGTTCATGATCCTTATAATATTTTGATATTCCACTTAAGAAATATGACTATAATTATCTTATTGAATAAAAAGACTAGAGCTGAAATCTGGTGTGAGCTGTTAATTGATGTTCATTGTTTGTGAACACTGGTGTTTAAACAGCGAATTTGCATTAGATGGCAAAGTCTCTGTGACACACTGTCACATCTCCACAATGCACATTGTCGCAGTTTTGCATGTTGATATCACAATGTAATGATGCAATGTTACACTCCTATTTAAAGTGCAAAACCTGTCTACACAAAGGAACAAGAACCTTGATGTACTCAATGAGGCATGTTGTTAATGAAGTGTTTGAGGTCGAAGAATATAAAAACATTGTATAAATGTTCTATACCAATAGACATGTTTGCTACACCACTCAACTCAATTAGTTGCTCAATTAAAATACAGATTTTCAGGACATGTTTAATTAGTATTGTGTCTTTACTTTATAAGGGGGATGTTTTTAACTTTAAAAGCTTCACACTATATTTAGAAAAACAGTTCTTCAAAGAATGGTTCACTAAAAGGTTCTTAATTAAACTAAAAGTGATTAAACTATGGTATCTCTCTAAAGAACCACTTTTTGTTTTTGATGTTGCTTGTATGGAATAGCTTTTTAAAAAAAACTTGACTGGTTACATTGACAATTTTATTTTTAAGCAGGGGTGTGATTGTACATTGTAATTCACGACACTGGGTTCATAATATTTTGATATTTCAGTTAAGAAATATGACTATAATCATGTTGTTGCATAACTTACTAAAAGACTAGAAATGAAACATGGCCTGAGCTGTTAATTGATGCTAACACTAGTGTACAAACAGAGCATTTGTAATAGATTGTCATAATAGATAATATTGTCAATTCCTTACAATACATTGTCATAGTTTCATTTTGATATCACAATGTAATGATGCACTCATATTTCTATGAGTGCAGACACTGTATGTCTAAGCTAAGAAACAAGAACCTGAAATTACACATGGGGCAAGTTGACACGGTAGGTTGGATGTATCAAGGCTGATTCTGTGCTGGACATCTGAAAGTCATAAAGTAACTCTCAGGCAGCGGAAAACTGAGTTCTTGAACAGAACTGCCAAAAGAATAACTTTGAGGAACACTCTATGGATTATATATATTATTAAAGCAGGAGGTTGCTGGTCTCATCCTGACTGCAGTTAGACGTTAAATGAAACGACTTGCAGCCCTCAGCAGGCACTGAAGAGAGGAAGGGGAGTTCAAACGGGCGAGGCGTGTTGGGACCGGGCAAATCAAAGGCAGAGTGGATGGAGTACCATGAAACACATACACACACACACACACACACACACACACACACACACACACACACATACAGACACACACAGAGACACACACTTGCCTCGCAGCACTCCACAGGGGCTAAAGAACTCCGGCCAGCCTCGGGCTGTGTGTGAGCGTGCGAGAGGTGCGTACAGGATTAGCTTCACCATACAGACTCATGTGTGGCCTCTTTCACACAGCTGCTCGTGCGTGATCGACTCCGACAGAGTCTCAGGGTGTGAAGATGAGCACACACACTACAAAAGATGCCTCTCATGTGGAAAACTGCATAGACACTGATGGCAGTACACACACAGTCGTTCTGAACAGAAGCAGAGCAATCATTAATACCATTCAAACGTCTCATCAATAATTATTACTCAATAATAACTTGAGTAACTAATAACAGTGTAGATTTAAAAGAATGTCAGATGTGATACTTTAGTTTATAAACAATTTAATGTATTCTAACTAGGATGAGAAACTACGACTAGTAAACACTGATAAACGTTAATCAGTTTATAGTCATTTATTGTTATAAAACTGTTCTGAACAGCTATTTGATCAGCAAGATTTAGTCTCCAATATTTGAATAAACAGGCAATCTGGACATTAATTTTATTTTAAGCTCATACAGCTTTATTCCTTTATTTACAACGTCCAGCAAAGTGTCCAGAAACAAACCCTCTTGAATTTAAACATCATATTAGAATCATGTTATACATGTACATGCAGCAAAATTGAGTTAATATTACTGTGAGTCCAAACTTTTGAATGGTAGATAGAGTATATATCATCTTAAAAAAGTTAGCAATTGTTTCTTGGCTTGGATGTACAGTTCTATTTAAAACCTGTAACTGGTGTAGGACCTTCATATTATGTTGAGGTTCTTTACACTTGCAGGTCTCATTTACAAAAGCAATTTGGTATCATCTTTGATATCACTGAAGAGAACCTTTTTATCTTTAAGATAGTGGACTCTATGTCATCTATCATGTATTAGACAACTGTTTGTCATATGCCAATGCTGAAGGCTTTGAATGATAAAACAATTATTTTACCCAGTTTCACAAGAAACTATATTTGTGAGTGATTTTTGCTCTGTGCTGTTTTTAAACTCCCTGAAAACATTTCTCAGTCCTATATCTAAGTGTGTTTGCATTGTTTTCCATTTAGGTACTGGTCATTTATCCTTAGGCTGTATAAAAGTTACAGAGTTCAAGAGGTTAATTATATAGAGATGGATTCAGATCATATATTAGATAATAGAAGACAGTGTGTTATGTTTTATAGGATAGTGTGTTGGGTATTATAGGACAGTGCATGGTATTGGTCTTCAATGATAAAACCATACATTTTATCACAGAAACTATAGAATGTAACAATTTAGTCATTTAAATATGAATCCTTTTCATTTACATTTACATACATTTTGTTTCTGTTCTGTCTATTTCATGTATTTTGATAATTTAGAAAGAATACACTAGTAATAGGTCTCCACTAATATATATCAGTGTGGTGACGATATGAGTGAACACTGACAGTTTAACCAGCATCATAAATGCCAATATTATTATCATTAATTATTGCCATATTAATGATTGCAGTAGAAACCAGTATGAAGCTCTTCCTGTTAACAGGCTGATCTGGTGTAATGGAACATGACATATTATACTACAAAAATATAAAGTGTTTCCAAACCTTTAGCATGTGAATATAACACTAAAATACTTTTTTAAGAAGAAAAGAAATAAAAAGTAGATAAAAATAGAACCAAACTGCAATCAAAACCATACAAAATTATGAGCTGCAAAGTGCTACAGTATCTACATTGTAAAGTTTATGTTGTTTATGTATGTTGTTCCTCTCTTACTAAAAAAATCAGGTCAGCTGAAATGAGAATAAATATGTTTTCTAAAGAGTCTCTTTATCAGATACCCGAATCCACTGTTCTTAGACACAAGATAATCACTCATTCTACAGAATTACAGAAAGTACACTTTTATTGTGCTATTTCAAAGCAACTAAAACAAAAATGAATGAAAACTGTAGGCTGCACCCAAAACAAAGTAGAGTAGCACGGACTGAAATACCCCTGTTCTTTTTTTTTGCTATCCCTAATTAATTTCAAAATAATGTACTCTCCACTACACTCCCCCACTTTCTTTCACAAATACACACACACACACACACACACACACACACACACACGCACACACACACACTCACACACAAACACACACTCACACACAAACACAAACGCACACACACAGTCACAAACACACATGTACACATAAATACTGCGGCCCCCCGCTGGGTGCCTAAGGAGATGAAAGCCAGTGCAGCTGCAGCCACCCTGGTGCGGTGCAGTGCTCTCAGGAGGAGCCCTCAGCATGATACAAAGCAATGGAGCAATGCACACACACATACACTCACATACACACATGCCTTAAAACACAATATACCTTTAGTTATATAGAAATGCATTTCAAATACAGCGAATGGCCTGCCAATGTGTTCAGGTTAGGCTCTGATCAATAAACTGATTGGCAGACAAGTTCAGCAAATACTAAACACTGACACTAAAATGTATCATCAGAGAAATGAAAACAAAACAAAATGTAAAAAAATCATTTATATCAGACAGTATTATCATTTTTCTGATTTGTTTCGCACACATAAGACAGGTGTCAGTTGCAGTGACAGAAAATTTTAAATCAGTTGGGCACTCACACTCATATATGATCCAGGTACCAGACACAACCATTAAATAACTAATCTAAAACCACAGTCTTATGCAAAAGTTGGGACACCCCTGATAAAATTACATGTTTTTTTTAGGTTTTCTAAGTGAAAATTAATTCAAGAAAAATTAATTTTCTACACATTTTAATACACAATTAGTGAATTTTACATTTTTGTAAGAATATATACAGTATACAGTACCGGTGGACACACCTTCTCATTTAATGTTTGGATTTATTTTTTTCCCTACATTGTAAATTAACACTGAAGTCATCCAGACTATGAAGGAACACATAAGGAATCATGTTGTAAACTTAAAAGTGTTAAACAAACCAAAATATGTTTTAGATTTTACTTCAAAGTAGACACACAACTGATGTATCAAACACATTAAGAGGCAAGAAATGCAAGTCATGAACTCTTGACAAGACACAGCTGTTAAATGAAAGCCATTCCAGGTGACTACCTCATAAAGCTGACTGTGAAAATGCCAAGAAAGCTGGTATCTAAGCAAGAGGTGCCTACTTTGAAGAATGTAAAATATAAACATATTCTGGTTTGTTTAACATTGTTTGTTTACTAAATAATTCCATTTGTGTTTCTTCATAGTTTGGATGACTTTAGCATTAAAGCACACTGAATGTCCAGGAGTGTCTTTTAACAACTTTTGACTGGTACTGCGTGTGTGTGTGTGTGTGTGTGTGTGTGTGTGTGTGTGTGTGTGTGTGTGTGTGTGTGTGTGGATCAAATCATTTAAGAAAGAGACTGTTAAACGACTTTGACAGAATACATCTCCATCATGATCGGATTGTCACGACAAACCTGTGGAGTTCCAATTTACCGTTCAAAAAATATAAAAGATTCACTTTTATTCTGTGTAAGAGATGTATCTCGTACATGTTAATATAAAGATGTTTATGACAACGTGTTAAAGGTATGTAAACTACCTTTACGTTATTTATTATATCTTTTATAGGATTTTGAAAATGTATCCGGTGTGTGTGTGTGTGTGTGTGTGTGTGTGTGTGTGTGTGTGTGTGTGTGTGTGTGTGTGTG
>BRDA01017981.1:0-15187 GCA_036984385.1 Crenuchus spilurus | reverse complement strand
AAACTTGCCATTTAACCTTGAGGTGTCCAAACAGCACTGTTAGGCTAGTACTACCTCTACATAAGACAGTTTCAGCAAATTGTCAGAGAAAGAATTTACTAAACTACAATACAATAAAATACAACCAGGTTACAAAGGCCTCTGACCTTTCAAGAAATTGACATTAGCAACGTAATACTGACCAAAGTATACAAAGTATGAGTTCACATACACTGCTGATATGAGAGATTACAGACCTCCTGGCATGGAAAACTTTGACCTTGACAACATAATATTGACCACAATGTTGCCATATTCTATTAACACAAACATTATTTTTCACTTTCAGCTTTATGGCAACAATCTAATGTCAACGAATAAAGCCTGACTACATCGCCTAGTCACTGAGTCTGGATTAGCTTTAGGTCAGTCTTATTTCTTGTCATTTTATTGGCTAGAACAAGCACTGGACCAATCACAGTGGAGGCTTTGTTTGAAGAACCCTGGGATGCCCTTCAGTGCTTTGGTCCCATTCATCTCACCAAATAATCCCTTTAAGAATTTAACCAGCGGGGCGAATGGGGGCGAAACCATGCCAGTAATAGTGCCGAGAACCTTGGATGTCTGTATGAATATTTACCCTGTCATCATGGCTAGAGGACGCAGATAAATCTCTGCACTGGCTGCTCAGGCTTCAGGTTGGAGAGAGAGGGAGAGGGGGGTTAGAGAGAGAGAGAAAACGAGAAGATGGCTGACAGTTAAGGAATCAGCTGCTGGCTGAAGACAGGTGCTGAATACTTCATACTGTATACATAATCTGATAAGTGTGGATAATACAGTATAAGGTTGACAGGGAACATACACGTCACGCATGTGGAACACTCACTCATGGTTAATTCATTAATGTTACAAGTTGGACTTAATCCAACAGCCTATATTAGATATTTTTCACCTAATCTCATTTTATCAAGAACACAGAGGAAGTATTGCAACCAATTTAAAAAAGGTTCTGTTCAAGGAATCAAACTGGCAACCTTCCAGTACCAAGGTTGGTTCCTAAGCCACAAGCCCACAGCTGCCCCAAAACTCTGTTACCACTTACTCTTCCACAAAGGATATATTCAGCCCTTTAGTTTAGAAATGAAGCTACAAGGATAATACTGCTAATAAACACTAGAACTCAACAGCAAATCACATATAGTTTTGTAAAAATAAATAAATAAATAAATCCTGCACAGTTTGGTGATTTCCCTGCTCAACACATCTGGGTCAATACACCAGGGCGGGAGAGGTGGATGAGCAGTGGAGACTTAAGAGGTGCCCCCATCAACGTTTGGGGCTCCAAGTGCAGTGCATAATCCATGTGGGTGGCCCAAACAAATTAAATGTTACTCCTATTAACCATTTGTTCAGTCCAAGGAACTTTTTTTCCTGAATATTGTGTATTAATTAAATTGAATGCTTCAGTTGGTCAGAATTGAGAAAGAACCATTAGTGTGGGTTGACACAACAGAATATCTTTACCATTTTAAGCACTGCATGTTAGAAACGTATTCTTTAAGCCACTTTGCCCACAACTGTCCAAAAGCTTACTTCAAGTTGAATAGTTTCAAGGTGTGCATCATCTTAGAGCAAAGGTATAATAACAGTGTGTCAGATTGTTCTTCTTATGCAATGTATTTATCACATCTCATCATCTAGCATTAAAACTCACTATTCTTCATGCTAAGCAGTTTTTTTTTTCAAATAACCTCTAGTTTCAGTATAATATGAATGTTAGTGTTTTCTCGCTATTGGCTCCTCTGTGAATTGATAAACCAATCATGAACGACGATGCCATCCTGTCATGACATCACCACTGTAGTGACCTCATCTCACTTTCAGCACATCTTGGCAGTTATTCTTCTCTTCTGTACTCAATGTTTTTCTCTCTCTCATCCGGACACACACACAGAGTCTACCCCCCACCCACCCCGGAGTGCTCAGCCCCTGTACTCCAGAGGCCTTTAGGAGGGCAGCAAGCCGGAAAATGACCACATGCCGTCCTGGTCAACTCTGCCACTCCCAGTTCAGCCTGGTTCTCAGGGAGCTATTGAGGGGCTTTGCCGTCTCCAAGCCAAAGTCTACCCAGGCTGGGGTCAAAACCAAATGGAGACCCCCTGCATAGGACAATAGGGCACAGGAACGTGGGAAAAACACATCAGACGGCTGCCTGTCATGAAGACGAGGCAGGTCAGTGGCCTTTGAAAGCTGTCCCGTGGGAGCACTTTATGTCAATAGTGGATGGTCAAACAAAAAAGGGTCCTTAGTTAAACATATTCATATCCCTTCATGGAGCTGTGCTATTAGTCAAAAAATCCTCACTGGTCAAGAGTCCACAAAGTCCACCTTAGTCTGAAGAGTCTCAGACTGTAGGTTGTTAAAATATCTTCACACATTTTTTTTCATTTAAAATAACACTTTACGTTTTGTGAAAATGTCCAAAAGAAACGATTAGAAATGTAAAAAACCTTCAACTTATGAATGCTTTTTCCTCCTTAAAAGCTAGCATTTTGTATACTGCTTTTGTTTTTGCTTCCTCTTTTAATGTTGTGGACATTAGCCTGTTAAAGCTATTGAGAATCATGTTCTTTTACTTATTAACTCTTCTTTAACAGCCCTGGTCATTTAACCTCTGACCTGTGAGATGTCCAACAGTCCCCCTTGTTTGCTGGCCTCCATATGGAGGGGTGGTGGTTCAGATCAATATGTTGGTGAATGACCTATTATGAAAGAGACAGGAAACTCCCCATGGCCAAGAACAAGCTTGACCAGTCTATCTATGTCCATTTTAATGGTCACTACTGATTTGAACTTTGCCCCTGGCTCCTGCTCTGCTGCAGTCCCCTTCTGCTAGGCTCAAGACCAGTTATTCATTAGCCGCTATGGACTAGAAACTTAAATACAAGTTATAATTAAAACTGTTTCTAAAAGCAAACTGTTGAGTAAACAGATAACTAATATTTCACAGCTGTGTAATTATGTACAATAAGCAGTGTTATGCTGATTTTGAGAGTCTTGATATTTTGTCATCTAGGGTACAATCTTAAAAAAAAAAAAAAAAAAAGTATTGAAAACTTCCCAGTTTGCTCGATTATTATTGAGAAACATATATTACGTCTCACTCCTTCATTCTAATACATTATTAAGATGCATTATTTAACAAGAAAATGTAAATTTGTCTTTGTAAACATTGTCATGCAAGGCTTTACTTGCCCCGGAGCAACTAGTGAGCACCTCAGTCATTAAAGGATTTCAGGCACGTGGGCAGTGGCTGTACTCTAAGGTCAGGTCATTAGTAGCTGTGGTCAAGTTACTGGTCATCCTCTAGAATGGACAAAACCTCTTGTTAGTTCAAACCACTTGGCAACGCCCTGTCTGTGACCTAAATGTGAGGAAGATGCATTGGGGATCACAACCCCTATGACCTACAACCTACAACCTTTTCCCAAATGAGGCAGTCTCTGGTGAACTCAAGGGTTGCAGAGCAGTGGTTTTCAAGAGGACTGAGGAGGGAACGTGATCGATTTGATTTGACTTTGATGAATCAACACGTTACTAAACATACCAACATTAAAATATGATTCAATGCAAACTAAAAAGCAAGCAAACCAAGAATACTGTTTTGCATATAAAACACTTCATCAAGATGTTTGATATCAATTTAATCCAACATTCTACTCAATGAAACTAATTTAATTGTTTTGGAATAAAATACCTGCTATTGCCATCATTAATGTAAAATCCTTCATTTTTACATTAACCTATAAAACTAATGATTTCAAAGCTAGTGAGTCATGTACTGTGAAGTTAACATGACACATGATGAGTTGCATTAACTAAAATTAAAACTAAAGTTACACAATTCAGAAAACCTTTAGGACAATTGTAATTTAAATATAAATTGTAAATTAGATATTTTATTTAAAAACATATATGTTATGCTGAACATACACAAAGTTGTAACCACTGAAAAATTAGTTATTCTAAAATATTGCTCACTACCACTGTAGTTTCAAAGTTATGACACAATGCTGACACTATGTTCTTGCAACATGTGAGGTTGTATTATAAATTATAGACTTCAGTAAAACAAGAAATATATTATTTTATGGAATAGTGCTGACAAAAATATTGGCACAAAATGTATCATCAAATGTAATGATAATGATATACATAAAAAATGTATTCATTCAAAACAAGCATTAAAATTACTTCACGACATCTTTGAAGTCTGTTTTTTTTTCACAATAAACATGAGTAAAAAAAAAAAAAAAAAATTCTGTCAGATTCATTTTTCTGTATTTTTTTTTAGTTCAAACTCATTTTCATGGCTTCAAAGTGATGAGAGACTTTTTGCCAGCATAGTGGGAGAATTATCCTCCTAATCATGTCTCCCAATTCATTTACAAACGCAAAGAAGAAAGCGTTGGAACAGTATAGAAAAAAACTGTATTATGGAATGTTTTGTCTGCTAAACTTAATTTCATTTGTTAATCTACATCTATTCCTGGATTACAGGCCTGCAGAAGAAATGGACACTGTGTTCTCCACAACCAAGACAAAAAAAGGACCATCCAGACTGTTATTAACAACAAGTTAAAAAGTCACACTGTGACAGTGTGTGGGTTGTGTCGGTGGCCTTGGCAAAAGTCTGTCAAAATGTACTCTTCTGTGATTCAGTGGCATTAATGCAACAAAGTACACTGACATTTTAAATGAACATATGCTACCTTCAAGGCAACATCTTTACCATGGACATCCATGTATTTTTCAACAAGGCAATGCAAAACCACATGCCGCATGCATTGCAAACACATAGCTGTAGAAGAAGAGGGTATGGCTACTGGACTGGCCTACCTGAAGTCTCCAATAGAGCATGTGTGGGGAATTTTAAAATGAAAAATGTGACAACAACCTCATACTTTTGCAACCCAAATAAAGGTTTGAAGGAATAATGAGACAAAAAATATCTGAAACAGTTGTTAGCTTGTTAAGCCTTGGTGGCAAAAGTGTTGTAAGAAGGAATGGCAACATTACAAAGTGGTACATACTTTACAACACCAACTTTTTCAGAATATGTTGCTGGCATGAGATGCAGGAATGGATGTTTATTTAACATTAAATGAAGTTGACCAAACAAAACATGAAATATCCAGGTTTCAAACTGTATTCAAAGAAATAAACATTGAAGTAAATGTAAGAAACACTGCATTTGTTTACATATTTTATACTTTTTCTGATTTGGGATTAAATTTGATATTATCACTGTGGGTGGCAATGAGGACAGTACATTCCCACTTTTTACCAACAGAAGTACAAAACGTTTTCTAGGTTACTGGTTCTGTGGACCTATGAAAACCTTTAAATGGTATAGAAGCCTTATATTATGTGGAAATCCTTGAAAATTTTAATGCTTCTTCAGACTTTGTACATCACATTTTCCTTTACAGATCCATCCCCTGAAAGGTTATTTATTAAACCAAAAGTGGTTTTGAGTTCCAAGAATCAAAACAACTTCACAAATCCTGACCCTTGTCAGAAAGTTTTGAAAGACTCAAGATATACTAAGTGACAAAAGAAGCCCTTTGTGAGGAACACTGAACACTTGATGGGCCCTACATGCCCCAGTCAATGACAGTGAGTGGTATTAGTAAATACTCCAGACTTTTGGCCTGACCCAGGCTTCTGGGCCTCTTATTTGAATGGCCTGAGCTGCAGGAGAAGCCAGAGTTGGCGCCTAGGCCCCAGAGTTTTCCCCCCAAACAAGTCCCTTTCACTCTTTATCCTTCTTTCCCCCTCTCCAGCCGCCTGTCCTCCTCACTCTCACCAGAGCTGGCTGTGCGTGGGCAGGTAAGAACTCTGGCCAGCCTGCCGCTCGCCCTCCAGGATGGCAGATTAGAACACGTCCACCCGCCGCACTCTTTCATCCTTGGCCAGAGTATCGACGGGTGGGCCAGCCAAGAGAAAGATTCGTTCTTTTTTCCCCTCCCTCTCTCACTCTCTCTCTCCCACCTCCTTTTTCTCTTCAACATGAAGGGAGGTAGCTTGGGTTTGGGGGAGACAAACCAAATGGCATGAAAAGAGGGGGAAGAGGGGTGGGCGCAGGAGGGAATGGGGAAAAAAACCTGAAGAAAAAATGAGAACTAACGTTGTCCTTTTCAAATGGATGGGAAATGATTCGAGGGGGGGATTTGCTGACAATTATACGGTGCGGGCTAATCAATTCAGCCTATTCACGGCGTGGAGTGGACTGATCCGCCTGAACAAAGGGCTGGCCGGTGGGGGAGGTACCTGAGAAATGGGCCGACCCGGTGTAAGTAGCATGGGGAGACGCCTCCCCCCTCCGAAACAGCACCGGAGCATATGGCCTGGCTATGAACTTATTAGCCAGAGGATTAAGACCAAAGCCAGGAGCCGGAGGGCCACACCAAGGCCCCCTCCTGACCTGTGTGCTGAGGTGTGGTTCTTCTCAACCATAATGACATGATACTTTCATTCAAACAGATTTTCTTAAAGAGGGTCACATTTAGCGAGCTTGAATGGCATCCACTTTGTTGTCTTCATACTTTTAAGATTAGAAATGACCTTGCAAGCATTTTAATCGTCTAATATATATTAGCACCTGTTTATCATGGGTATATTTTTGTTTTAACGATGCAGTCACCATTGTAAGATAATCTTGTAACTCTGCCATAACGTATGAGAGAGAAAAGATAAAAAGTTTATATCTTACTGTAGTGTAATAAAATTTGATTAAAATTTTTTTAAATGTATGTATATGTAAAAGTTATCTTACTCTATCTACCATAGGGTTATTTAATGGTATTATGATGCATACTTCTGTACTGATAATACCATCAATTCAGTGTCAACAAATAATCTAGAATCATAATTTTCATCACCAGTAACTAATGCATTGTTTTCTGCTCAGACATTGGAGCTTTGGGTAATTTGAAGGTTCTTATTAGCTGTTCTGATGGCTGTTGAAGTGGTATTATGATCTGAGCTGCTGAAAGGGGACTGGAGAGAGGCTGAATTGCGCAGTGGGTATATTCATGAGCAGATCTCACTCAGGAGGGAGGCTCTTCTGCCAGACTTTGATGTGATGGAGAGAGTGACAGGTGATCGTGCCGCCCTTTCATGCCTGTCAGCTAGACTCTGTGACCTCGGCAACCTCTCCTCTCACCTAGTGGCAGTCAACAAGCTCCTCCCGATGTGTGTTTAGGGGCTGAGAACTCCCATTCTGGTGCCAGGCCGAGGTGGGTCTCCACCTGGTTCTTCTTGGTTCTAAGAGAAGGTCAGTAAGGTCAGCCTCACAACACAAAGGGGGGGAATTTGTGTTTTTTGATAACTCCTTGCTCCACGTGGCAAGGACCCAAAAGTAGAACCAGGGTGCCCTCCTAGTGCTTAAAACCAGATTATGAAGCAAGAAGGGGGTCCTAGCAGGTCCAGAACCACACAGAGAACAATGAAAGATGGATAAAGAAGTTCTTCTTTTCCTTTTTAATCTTCAAATATTCTCTTGTATCTCGTTTTCAATGTATATCTTCAACTTTCATCTCTCGTAATCATTTTTGTCTTCATAATATTCTTCACCGTCTTTAGGTATTCTTTCTTGTCGTCATTTTGCTATGCACTTCCCTCCTCTTTTAAACCAATATCAGCCTGTTTTGATAACTCCAAGGTTCTTGATCACTCTGTAATGGGATCTCTTAGAAAGCGTCAGTGTTTGTTTTTTTCTTTCGCTTGTGTCCCTACCCCTTTTGCTCTTTCCTTCTTTATAGTAGAAGTCAACCAGTTTGAGGATTCATTAAGATGGAGCTGAGAGGTTAGTCATTAATGAGAGAGGTTTCAACAGGGCTTGGCGGCTCCAGCAAGCTGCATGTTTCACGCTCTCCCATCTGTCACATGACGGCAAGGTTAACCTACTTCAGAGGGCTCCATCTTTACCGACGTCTCTCAGAACTTCAAGGAGAATTGTTGAGTGCACCTCCCTCACTTGCTACAGTAAAAGACAATGCAATTCCTCCTGTCTTGCTTCCCACATGCAAAAAAAATGCAGAGACAAAAATAGATGAAGCTCAAAATCTCAAATTGAAGCAGAAGTTTTCCTCGTGGTCAGGCTTGTCACTCTTTATCACTACTTGCTCACGTTCTTTTGGTGGCAATATTTTCACACAAATACCTACAGGCTCACTTGGCACCTTCTTACCTCAGCTGTCTCTCTGTGAGGTGACTTCAAAGAAGGTGCTGACAGAAGAACAACCAGCAACATATGATTCTGTGCAGTGTTCGGGCATAATTGAGAGCATCCATTTGTTTTGTCTAGTCAATTTGAGAACTTACTATAATTTTGGACCATTTTACTTGTAATTTGTCAACATTGTGCATGTGAAATAGTAAATAGCCAAAATATATGTAGAGAATACAGGAGTACTGTAAAGCAGTGATACACTATTGTTCAATTCCTAGAGGGCTGCAATTCAGAACAACTGCCGATTAGTCTTGCTTGAGGGGTGCAATTATCAATAATTTAGCAGAACTTTTATATAATTATGGGCAAAAAAATCAGAGTATTATTTGGTTAACTGACAAACACAATGTCTTCTGTCTGTTTCCTTCTGTTCTGTTTGCCATTTCATTTCTGTGTCATCGTCCAAGATCTGTGTCAAGTGATGTCATTATTATAGTGCATAACAACAACAGAAACCATTCTATCCCCAACATTTCCTGTTGTGCACTGCAATCTGTCAGAACAACCACATCATATGATACGAACATTATACAACACTTTAGTTTAAAATGTTTCCGTGATCAACATTAGTTATGAGATAGTGACGGTGACACTGACTGTTTTAACCATATTAGTAAAATGAAACTGTTGAAAACAGCATGCTGTGGTGCTCTTCTTCAGTACCTTTAGTTAAGGAGGTTTGGGAAATTGCATTGATTTCACTCATTCTGTCCAGACTCCAGACATTTAAACTTTAGAAAAAAGTTGAGAACGGATACTGATGCTCCTTTCTCCTAAGAAAGTGAATGCACTGAATCTTTAATGTATTAAATGAAATCTTTAGGATCATGTTGTACCTTTAAGCGTACATTTCCATTGTTTGTACCTTCTTGGGGAAAAATATACTTGTGCTGTACCTTTTACTCTGAGGGATTGCGTACTGTAACTGTACTTTTTTATTCATAGAAATAAGACATGTAATCAGTTCTACCATATACAGATGCACAAGTAATCCTGATTGGTACAAAACAAATCCTGTATGCATTGAAAAAAATCTGCAAAATATCTACAGATCTTAAATATTATACATCTAGAATGTAGTATGCTGTAAGAATATTATCCTTTTGTATATATATTAACTTTTGGCTCAGGGCCTGACCACTTACTATGTTTAATGACCATGGGGAATGTTTTGGCCAGGAGCCACTTTCTTCCTTGTTGTTCTCTCAGCCTGAGCTGCTGTATCCCAGCCAAAAAAATGTAGGCAAATCAGGTTATCCCTATTTACTGTCAATGACTATTTTAACTCAGTGTCTCATTTTCAGATGGCACCGGGGCATGGGATCTAGTCACAGTGGTACAGTCAGTGTACTGCGACCCGTGTCCAGGGGGTCAGGCAAGTTTGGATGCAAGCATGTTTGTAACGGGATGCATGCATGAAAAATGGGTCAAAGAAAAGAAATGGGGGAGTAGGTGACACATACTCTCGCTCTCACCGTGACGGACACGTGGAGGTACCAATAGATGAGGTCAGCCTGCTGTCAGTAAGGCTATGTTAGTTAAAAAGCCACAATGTCACATCCTCCTGTCACGGTGTGATAGGTAGCATTGAGGTGACCACAGGCTGGGACTGTGTATGTATGTGCATTCTGTGTATGTCTGGATTTCAAAACCCTCAACTCCTCAGTCAAGTCACTGACACGACCCATTCATACACAGCATCAGGTCAATGTCAAAGACAAGATCATGTTTCCTTTTTTTCCTGGTGTCTTTTTACAGGTTTGGTTGTGGAAGACTAGAAAACTGAAAACAGCTCTCTTCAGTAACCTCAGTAAGTGTTTTGGTAACAAGGAAGACATTCACTGAATGATAAAATTCATTATCTGAATATTTTCCACATGTATTCACAGTATCAGACAATTTTTAAGATTTTATTAATAAACTTGATAGATCCTTGTGTCTTGAATATTGCTGCTCTATTCATAAAAAGGTCTTGTGTAAATCTGATTGGTTATTTGACTGAACTAGTCTTCTCAAAAAAATTCTTGCAATTTATTTGTACATTTGCATTTATGCAAATTATGCATTTTTAACTGCAACAATCTGAAGTTTTCAACAAACTACATACACTGCAGTTAGCTAGGTTTTCATTTTTTGCTATAACTTTTTATATGACAGTTTCAGCTATTAGACTGACCTTTGATACAAAATTGTATACAAAGGTTTACACATTGAGTTAAATTATGTTTCACTGTTTATTTATTGAATGTTAGCATAAAATGCAAAAGCTTTGACATATTTAGTATTGCATGCTTTATTTTCCAATAATGTATGCAATATTCTTGCCTAAAATGCATAGAACAATGGCATATTTAAGTTTCTTTGAAACATAAGTTTAAATATTTATATTAATGTGTTACCAAAGTGATTAGCATTCTTAGCAGATATATATATATATATATAAGTTATTTATAAGCTGTTTTTATATAACTAAACTTTTACATTTGTAAGCTGATACAGAATGTCCAGATAATTTAGTAAATCTACATCCTGTGTTAGTTTTGCTATATTATTTTATTCTAGAGCTTTGAACAAAGCTGCTGGAATTGCAATGTGACCTTGTCTGATTAACAAATGATGGAACAGGGTACAAAACAATTTCTCTTCAATAAGTGCATGAACACAAATACTAGTATTTTGATTATTTTCTCAACAATGTTAGTAATCCGTTTAACAGTAAAAGCTGGCAGAAATGTCTGTATAACATCTATGGCTGCTCAGATGGAAAGGTCAGTCTACAAAATAATGAGAATAAATGTTAAATTGAAGCTAAATCTATTTCTAAAAATCTGTTTCAGTCACATGGCTTATTACTGTGATTCATTTCTATTTTGTGAATGAAAATGAAAAGTGAATTCAAAGTAACTAACTACAGTGACAAAAAGGCAAAGCAAATGAAATGGAACAAAATGCAGAATCCACTTTGCTGTATAATTCTACAATTTAAACACATTCATTCATAGCTTTGAGTATAATATTATGGTGAATGGAACATCAGTTTGTCACTATTTATAGTCAGAAGACTTTGAGAAAGCATGAATTATGTGGAATAATATTAAATCTGAATTAGAAACTATAATTGTGCATAGCGTGAAAGCCAAGGAATCAACACTGGTTCCAGATGAGGAACGAATCACGGCCCTGATCAAAGAGTCAGGAGGAATAATTGTCAGGAACAAGCCTGAAAAAAATCAGTGAGCAGAAGAGAAGGAAAAAAATGACATCCTCGTGTGACAGATGTAAAGAAGCCACATCAAATGACAGAACAATAGTATACAGTGCATGTGTATGTACTGTATCTAACACACACACACACACACACACCCCACAGGTTCTCATGTCACTCAACAAGCTCTGGATGAAGAGCGAAATATGCAAAATACCTCATTTAAATGATAAAAGCAGAAGCCCCAAAAGCTTGAAAACTATATTGATACACAACAGGCAAAAAATGCCAATGAATTCTCAAAGAAGCCTGCATTATTCTATAAGCATGACAAAATCCACACCAAATCAGATTACAGGCAATAAGCATTACTCCAAACTCTGCTAAACGCTATTAATACTTTACATTTGAGACAACACTCGCTTTCAAGAATGCTTGAAGGAAAAATAATGACTCAGAATAAAAGAGAATAAAGAGAGCTTAGGTGCACTTTGTATTAATGTCAGCAATCTGCTCTGTTTCTCAAGGACAGGACTGACTAACAACACTGCAAATCTGCATGATCAAAGTAGAACAAAAGCAGAAATATGTTTGCATTTATTTGTTGAGGCTCTGCAGATCAAGGTGCAAATAAATAAATAGCATAAACATCCTTGCAAAAAATTTAAATTGCACCGAATTATTTCTAACGTCTAGCAAACAGTCCAAAGTGGAGGAAAAGACGTGATGAGTTGGCGATGCAAATGTCTTTTTAAAATCCCAGCATTAATTATTGCTTGTAATCTCTTACATTAACAGGTATAAAAGCATGTCTTTTTTAATGTCCTCATCACAATGCCCCCCCCCACACACACACAAAACAAAAGCTTGTCCTCCACCCCTCCTCAGCTGAAGTCTGCCTCTAAAAGGGCTTGGTAATTTTAAGGGGGTTTCATACAGCTTTTGTTGATTTTGCTTTTGCACCCTCTATCAAAGGGCTCAGAGGAAGAGTGTTAATCAGGTAGGAGCCGGGGGGCTCAAAGAGGAGGGCCAGGGCCTTTGTGCTGGTATGAAAGGCTCGCCGAAGGGGCGTCTCTTCACGTTTCTTTACTTTCACCTGCTGCGACCCATTTGGTCTCTTTCAGAAAGAAAAAGGGGAGCAAGAAAATGAATAAAGAAAGAGACAGAAGATCAGGCCAATGGCTTCATCAGCAGCCACTTAGACTCACCACACTGCCACAGTGTCAGGACTTCAGCTTCACATCTTCTAAAGACATTCAACCCTATCAGATATACGCTAAATCAAACTCTGCAGAGTCCTGTTACAGTTACCATACTATAAGCATTTTTAAACCTGACAGGACACAGCTGTGCAGAGAACGTTCAAGAACCTTGCTAAAACCAGATGTTTAAGGTTGAAACAGTTATATTGTGGCGCCATCTGGTGGTCAAAGTGGAAATAGTCGTGCAAATGACTCACTCATCCAAAGTGAAGGTGAATTTTTTTTTTTACCCACAAATGTGTTATTGTGCAGAATTACTAACCATTATCTCATTTACACCACTCAGAATTGTGCCAAATGTATGTGATATTTATATAATAAATGAACACTGGAGAGTGTCAATTTGATAAGTTTTGAAGTAAAGACAATGTTCACATAAAGGCAAATTTTATTATTGAATATTAAACTAAAAGAGGAGATTATAAGATAATAATGCTTTTATATTTTTTCATCACCACAAGGGGGCGACCAGCAAAGTCCTTATTTTCTAATTAGACTCAAAAATGCAGAGAGAGAGAGAGAGAGAGAGAGAGAGAGAGAGAGAGAGAGAGAGAGAGAGAGAGAGAGAGAGAGAGAGAGAGAGAGAGAGAATTTTGATTGATTCAAGTATCTCCATTGAACTTTGCATTATTGTAGCTAATATTTCAGTAATCATAAGCAAAAGATTTTGACTGTTACTTTTTTGGATTGTTATCTTAAGTAAAATACAAAATATATATAGTTAAAAGTATGTAAAAGCAATAAAGTATGTAGAGTAAAAATATGTAACCTTGTTTGCAGGGACAAGCTTTTATTTAGTCAATTTTAGTCTAATTAAAGATTCTCAGAGCCACAATAATGCTTTACTAATGTACACTATTCTGGAAATGAGTTCTCAGTTTGAGAAAAGATGAGGTCATGCATATAAATAATAAATAAATCAATAATACAGTGATGGATTGGCATTCTGACCTGTAGCTACAAAGGTTGTAGGCCCTGCCCAGTGCCCAATGAATGGGTAAAGGGTCCCACTATGACACTGAACTGGAGCAGTTAAGGAGATGTATGTATAAAATAATTATAAAATAAGTAAAAAATGATTATGTAAAACAAGTACAATGTCTTAAAACCAATGTTCTTACATATCATCTTATATACAAAGGATGGAGATTGAAAACTGTCCTTATACACACCTTAAACCTTCAGGTGCCAGTTCCTAAAATTACAGCTACACAATATTATATTTATGAACAATTATCACAATATTGGCTTTTGCAATAATGATATCACAATGATCATTTGTAAATAATATATTGTGCAGTTGTAGTTAATTGTATGATTAATTAAAGACCTCTGAAATAACCAAACTTTCTAGCCAATCAATGAATGTTTTATATTATGTGCAGTGAGCATCCTGGTCACAGATGTTCTGTGGGTGATGAATCAATGCCTATATTTGATGAATAAGTTCAGTTAAAAGAATGCAGTCCTTAGGTATATCACATACAGAATTCAATACTGTGTGTATTGTAGGCTATTTCAAGGCATATCATGAATGGAAATGTAACAACGTTTAATCGTGATATGACATTTTGTCACACAAGTCATGGTCTCTTGTTCAAAATGTCCAGGCATTAATGTGAAAGTGTCAATGGTGCTACCATCTAATGGTGATCTTTGTGCCTCAATGCACACACTCTCATAGAAGCATTCAAACACAGGTTCAGAAGCCCAGAACTGCATTCCGGCAGGTCATACGTTACTCAAGCAGGGCCGGACATGCATCTATTTCTCAAGTACAGGCTGGCTATCCGCAGAGCTAGGGGACATGCTACATTGATATAAAGGGGTCATTCTGGAGGCTTTGCGGAGGCTGTGTACTGTGGAGGATTGGATTCTCACATGAATGCGTGCACTTTCCCATCCCTTCCCATCCTCCACCTCTTCCACGCCGAGATAGCTTTTGAATGGCAGAACTCAATCTCTGATTACTGTTCGACTGCCCACGAAATAAATACACACCACCAGATATAGCACAAGTACACGCTGATATTGGAAAGCACACACAGAATGAGAAGTGTCGGAAGATAGATTTGGTGCAGACAATCAAGAACAGATGTCCGAGATTATGAAACGATTTGACAAGGATGAACATCAGTTTACGAAGCATTTTTGACAACATTGGATGCAATCAGCTAGTGCTGGGTGGTATTGATCTTACTCAATATCACAATATGTTCCAGATCTAATGAAGTATCACAATAAATACAGTGGTTAGACAATGAAACTGAAACACCTGGTTTTTTTAGACCACAATAATTTATTAGTATGCTGTAGGGCCTCCTTTTTCAGCCAATACAGCGTCAATTCGTCTTGGGAATGACATATACAAGTCCCGCACAGTGGTCAGAGGGATTTTAAGCCATTCTTCTTGCAGGATAGTGGTCAGGTCACTACGTGATGCTG